>JAUTBT010023314.1:0-20454 GCA_032361225.1 Lepetodrilus schrolli
TTGGGACTTAATTTGTCGAATATAAAGTTAAAAGATTTCTTCAATTAAATATGCAAACACATTTATTAATATTTACATTTTTACTTAGAACTATATTTTGTCCACGTACTTTATTCCAGTTTCCAAGACATTTGCCTATATATAGTGTTTGTGACTGAAAATATATTACCGGTACAATAGCTTCTACAGTTATGTGATGAATAGAATCTCGCATTCATGTTCATATGTTACTGAATTTATTAAACTTATTGCCCAAAATTAAATTATTCTCAGCAGAGCCTCGCATAACATCAGTTTTGCCAACTCGTTAATAAATTCAGTATTATAAGCCCACTCATATAGATACTCTATTTATATGTCGATTACTAATTTCAATATGTCGATTATTACTTTCAGTTACCAACTTTTCTGAAAAAGCGGCAAGATTATAGAATATACCACAAAGACATAATATTTGAAAATAATTATTGGGGAGGAAATGTAACTACAATGTGAGTATTTGATTATTATTATTATTACTAATCATGTGGGGTATTTCCTGTTTTTATTATCGTCGCAAATGGGTGAAAAATTCCCGCAGCAATGTTAAACTCCATAATCACTCACTCCTATTTTTATTACTAGTTTCCTTAAGCATTTAAATGTCCTATACAGTAAGGTCTCTTCAGGAGTCCTGTTGAAATCTTATGACAGAATTAAATATACAAAATTATAATAATAATATAAAAAAAAGAAAGAAAAATAATGAAATTAAAGTATAAAAATTCTTAAAATCTTTTGCAATAAATTTATATGCCTGCCTTCAAGTTATCATTCTACATAAATGTATAAATAGATTTCCATGGGACAAAAAACACTTTGCAAATAAGACTTTCCTCACTAAAAACAACACATTTTGAATTCTTCTCCATTTCCACAGTGGGATCAATGCGTACGTGATGCAGTTAAACAAGGTGAAGATATTGACACACCTGAAGTACGCCCACGCTCAGTTCTATGTCCTGAAGATCACCAGTCGCCCAGAGGACAGCACCGTCCGTATTCGCTGGAGGATCAGTGGGCTACCACAGTTACAGACGTTACAGTTCTGGAAGTTCATGCCATGGAACTATCGCAAGAACCGCAACGAGAGTTCCGAGTAGGTTACTTGTTCATTGAGGCCTTGTACTTATGATTGAAAACAAATGCTCACTTTAACCCTCTCCCTGCTGGATTAGGCACAGGTACAACCTTTTAAGACATCTCTGGTTGCCTTCAGCATGTTGAAGGTTAATCGTGGTTGCGTATGGGCAAAATATTCCTGCTGCGACATAAAGCACTAATTCAATAAAAACCAATTTAATTGGGTGCAAAACATGCACAGAATTCCGTATCGTAATAATTTTAGTTATACTGAAAGGTAAATGTTCAATGGTTATACCACATGCAACTCTGGCTTTCGATTCTTCATTTTCATCCTATGCTTAATAGAATACAACTTGGATTTAAGTAGCTAGCAAGCATGATCTCACATTAAGCATTGCACATTTTATCTGTTCCAGATGGCATGATGGGTTTTCGATTTTGACTATTGGCTCAGACGGGTTTGTGCAGAAACACAGAGTGGATAGAGTGAGTATTTTTGTGTACAAATGTTCATAAGCAGTGCATCATTAATGTATTGTAGCAAGATGCTAAGAAATGTTTCAGTGATCTGCTATTTCAATTCTTGTTGAATTTCAAGGCTAGAATCTTAGAAAGCTATGATTCCATGATTTATCGTTTACAGATCTGTAAGCAGGTAATCAAATATTTGTTGTCAAATTAAAGCTCTAAAACTAATTATCAATTGAAGAACAATCTAAACAATTATTAGTTTTAAATGTGCTTTTCATGGGTTTCTGTCAATTTGGACATTTTCAGCTGTACATTATCCCTCTCCTTGCTCAAGGCAACCAAAGTTGCCCTAAAGAACTGTTAAAAGATGAAATAGGGTTAAAAAAATTAATATATTGAATCACAGAATTTTGGTGTAATATTTCTTTTCTTTTCTTTTATTTTGTCTACCAAGGGGCGCTAATTGCCCAGTGCCAGTAGCATATGTTTATGGATATACTGGATCTGTATTTTAGAGGATGTTACATCCCTGTCTTGGTGTATAACGTTAAAATCTGTTGGCATTTCGCAATGTTCACAGGTGATGCCGGACGAGGAGAGGCAGGTGGTCAAGCCCGCCACCAAGCTGGCCATCATGCTGGGACTGGTACCCAAGCCAGGGATGGACGGCTTCTCCTCGCTCTTCATGAAGAGGAGCATGTTGGGAGACAAGTAACAGGAAAAAGAGCTTCTGGGAGACGAGTAGCATGGAAAAGAGAATGCTGGGAAACGAGTAGTACACCCGCACTCTGAAGAACATTTTGTGTAGATCTATATACGTAGAACAATCAGCAATTATTATTGATTGATTGATAATTATACTGATCTATGTGGTATACATCATGAGAAACCTCCTCTTGGAGTAAATTGTACGAATAGAACCAGGTGTTGTTTTTGTTATTTTGCCATATTCGTGTAACTTGGTTCTTTGTCTCAATGTGGAAGTAACCATTACCCACAGCTAAGCATGATTATAAATACATCGGTCTTGTTTTACCTGTAGTGATATTTGTACTTTAACCTTCTACCTGCTGCAGGCATGTGGAAATGCCTTAGATCAATTAATGTGATTTCTTTTTCATCAGGGATATGGTTAAATACAAGATTATGTTGGTAGCTATACCAGTGCTATTGGATTGCTATCAGCACGAGAAGAATTCTCCATCAATTTTCAACCAATGCATGTTGCTAGTATGTTTGGACACTATTTGTACTAGGCTTTCCTTGTCTGTCTGAAACTAGCAAAAAATAATTAAGTGATATTTATAATGAAGTAATGATGCACCAGTTGTGAATTTATTATTGGTAACCTACATAGCTTTTTATGTTGCTTGTATTGAATTTGTACCTGTGTCGATAAAACCTGATATTATGTAGATTTGTATTTGTTATCATTGAATATTAAAGACATACAATCTCAGATTATGATGATCGTTTATCTTAACTTGGCATATTTATTTGTGGTCACATATCACTAAAAGATGTTCTATCATGTTAACATTGATTTGGGACATTTTGTTCAAAAAAGCGTTTTCAGAAATCTAGCATGAGGTAAAAACTCAACATTTGACATCCACACAAAAATCTTGTTATATGATTGTTTAATTTTTGCACTTGCAAAATTAATGCTTGGACGCATTAAAAAAATACCATCAACAATCTGCAAAGATAGCTGACTGACTGACATCACGGCTGATGGATGACTGAGATCGTGTGTTTGTAATGACGGAGCTTACACTCTGTATTGACGAAACCTGACATTGCTCTGGCATGAACTGTGATAAAATATGTATAGTTGACCTTTCAGTACAAGTTGCTTTGAATTATTTTACTCCAATGGTTCAGTTTTGATATGCTACAAAAGTTGTCCAAGTAAAACTTCTTTTCGTACTTTCAACAGTTATAACTTGAAATTGTGTTTTCAAAGTGTTTCAGTATATTTCTATTTTACTCTGATTAGTATGTTAATATAGTGTATAGTATTTGTATGACATTCCACAGGATATTAATGTGCACAATGTTTCGCTCATACCCGTTCACATGCATGCTTTTGCATAGGTTTGCAAATGTGTTTGTGTGTGTGTGTGAGAGAGAATATATACACTCGTGTAAATGCATTTGCACAGGAGCAAATTTGCATCTAGTCTGGAGTTCATGCAAATGTATTTGTGCATATGTGTAAATTTGTATAGTATGTATATGTCATACGAACGCATAGCAACAACACACACTTGTGCTAAAAAGATCATAGGAACGTTTCAAGTATAGACCTCCAGCAACGTATTGTACAACCATTGCATCACATCACATGTACCATTCCCTCCCATCACATGTACCATTCCCTCTCCCATCACATGTACCATTCCCTCCCATCACGTACCATTCCCTCCCATCACATGTACCATTCCCTCCAATCGGTGGTAATACTCCAATTTAAATAACGTCATGTTATTTACGTTATTGTTTCATCAACGACTCAAATTCACAACCATTTTTTTCAAACCGCAAACTGCCTGGTAGGTCTACTTGTATGCAGCAGAGATGAACATACGTTAATAGTACAGGTAATATAACTTGCTTTAATAGTATAGGTAATATAACTTGCTCATCTTGATCTCCATCGCCTCATCCATAACAAACATGATTCAGAGGAAATCTGTTCTACATTCACCGATCCTCGAGAATATATTCTGGTAGTTTGTGTGTAAATAATTACATTTATTAAATGTTCCAAAGTAACATGTTTGCACACATACACTTGGTGTTTCAAATAAGCGAAATATATGAGTACAAAAGGACGAATAACAGCTGTTTCTTCCTCCCGGAAAAGCAGTCATTCAAACACCTTAATTTCGTCCTTGATCTATTAAACAGCACTAGTTATCTTAAGAGACAAGGGAATTGTAGGCCTATTGTACTCATTGTTAAGTAATGTTGATGCAACAAACTAAATTTAATGTTAAATATAAAGAACAATTTCCAAATGGATTAACTGACCATCCCCGCTGAACTCTAAAAGGGAAATTCCTGTAACAGTAGTTCTATATTAATGACGTGAATGACGGTATGTTATTTTCAGCTCATATCTTAATATATCCGTAGTTTTTGTACAACAGTTTCCATGCGGATCCCAGCCTCTTGTTTCTACGTTTTGTTAGCAAGATCAAGTATTTACTGATGTAAAACTCAATAGTACTCGGAGTTATACGGATCCATTTCTTCACCATCGGGCGAAATAATTCAAGTCCCACTGAGTCTTGTCTTTCACGATCCTTTAAACCCAGTCGTAGCGTAAGTACAGTCATTGAGTCTGGTTCGTGTAGTCCTTGTTAAAGATGTGATTTTAAAAAATGTCCAAAAGCAAAACTTGAAAGAATCTAAAAATAAAGTGCCTCTAACTTCTTTGACAAGGACTACATCTCATCGGTGGTATCTCGTGCATATCTTTGTTTGCAATGAGAAGCATACTACTAGCTGCAATCTCAAAATCTGTTTGCTCGCATGGTCTTTTTGATCCAGTCGACGTGGTTTGACACTTTTGTGAAGACGTTGGGGTAGCCATATTCTCTGCATGTGTCTTCACCCCAGGACGAGAGTCCAGCCAAATAGAACCGCCCGTTCTTTGAACATGCCAACGGCCCACCGGAGTCTCCCTGAAAACAAGCGTGAATAAATGTGTATACTCAAAATAACGGAGTTGATTACTATTTGAAATGGGTGCCCTCTGATGAAGTCATGAAAATTGTAGCGCTACAATAGTGGTAAGGTTAAAATGCTTGCAAATCATTCTGGATACAAATTCATTCTAGAATACGTGAATTGAACCATGTAGTCAACGTCTTTACAACGTTAAATAGTTCTTGGACATGACTGCAAGTTGTAGAATGAATTTATGTGGATCTTCGCGAATGTGCCAATTTTTAATGATGTATCATTCTCTGAGCCAGCGCCCTCCAACAGCAGTCTTCTATTATTTTAGCTTTTACACCTCGGGCAGTAATTCGACATTAAGTTGGTTAATACGTTTCCTCGTTTAATAACTTAAACGTATAGACGTCAATGAACGGAACTTAAAACATTCATAATGTTCATGAAAATAATTCTGCGTCTAATACAAATAATACACGTGTCAACATCTCACCTTGCATGCCCCCTTGTTCCCCATGCCCACACACACTTGGCTTTTGCTGACGTAGCCTCGCCACAGACGAGCACAGTACGAGTTGTTCACCAGACTGACCTTGAGCTCCTGAAGAGTGTCGCTGTATCGGGAATCTGAAATCATCCATACAAACCATATCCAGACATAGACACAAACCATATCCAGACATAGACACAAACCATATCCAGACATAGATACAAACCATATCCAGACATAGATACAAACCATATCCAGAAATAGATACAAACCATATCCAGACATAGATACAAACCATATCCAGACATAGACACAAACCATATCCAGACATAGATACAAACAAACCATATCCAGACATATATACAAACCATATCCAGACATAGATACAAACAAACCATATCGAGACATATATACAAACCATATCCAGACATAGATACAAACCATATCTAGACATAGATTCAAACGATATTCACACATAGATACAAACCATATTCAGACATAGATACAAACTATATTCAGATACAGACCATATTCAGACATAGATACAGTCGATATCCAGATATAGATTCAAACCATATTCAGACATTGATACAAATCGTATTCAGACTGATTCATACCTTATTCATGCCATATTCATACATATATTAAAATCATATTCAGACAGATACAAATCATATTCAGACATAGATACATACATAGATACCTATAAACTATATTCAGACATAGATACAAACCATATCCAGACAGATTCAAACCATATTCAGACAGATACAAATCATATTCAGACATAGATTCAAACTATATTCACAGGTAGATTCGTGTACCGTTGCGTCATAGTACAGTTATAAGAACAACAATACATTTGAGACATCTGATTAGCCTCCAATACTACAATGGTCTAAGTAACAGGTTGAGACTATCATAGGGAACACTATTCCGAGTGCAAAATATACCTGAAGTTTCAGTAACGGTGAAATTGCTCAATGTATCATGTGGAAGCTTTATCGATCTTGAAACCACACAATGCTGCTAATTAGACTATAGCCAAGCTAATACATCCCCGGGTACAAAACCTTTTTTAGTATGATTTCATGCTCCTCAAATTTTATATGGGGATTAGTGAACCTTTGAGTTGAGAAACGGTCATTCTTAAGACCCATACTCAGTAGGTTTACTGCAACATTCGGCGTCACGGATGTTACGGGTTTTCCCCCGCCCTAAATTGAAAAGCCGTAAGTGAGAAAAAAAACTTGAAAGCGGCTTTAAATCTCAATTCAAACATAAACATAAAACAGTAGGTAACTGCTCTTAAAACGCTACGTGGCGCTTACAAAGACGCACTGGGCTTGAGTTTCAGGGGACGATGTCCGGCCTACTCACAGGAAGTTCCTCCCCAGCCGGTGATCCAACATCCGGTCTCGGAGGCGTAGTAGCCCTCGTCCTCCACTTTCTCGTATGACTTCGGCAGACACAACGTCCTGTAGATACCACTGCTGAGATCCACGGGATCCGCCAGCTTCAGCAGAGCAATGTCATTCGGGTAGCTTCCGGTGTTCTCGTATCCTTCGTGCTGGAGATGGAGGACATGCAACTTGAATAGTAATATTATTCATCTGTAAAAGGACGCGATGTATTTTAATTGGGGTTTAGAACCGCTTTCAAGATGCTTTCACATATCACGGCTTGTCAGTTTAAAGCAGGAGGAAACCCGAATCCGTAACGCTGAATATTGCAGTAAACCTGCGAGCACCGACTGGTACTGACAGACCAAGGATGATAACTGCATTGCCACGGTCAGATCTGTTGATTTTTGCCCTCCTTATTATCGCGATGTAGACATTAATCCAACTTTGTCCTCACTCGTTCCTATTATTAGAAAGATAACGTGCATGATTTTAGATATTGGTTAACTGGATGAAGGGTGCAATGTTGGCTTTAAATAAAAGGTTCCATAGCTTCATTGAATAGTTAAGAACCAATATCTTGTAAAATGTTTTAAAATAATATACTGGTGGCCGTCTTGAAACTTGACATTCTGCACGTCTAATGTCTGTATTCTGGCCAGCTCGCATACCATGTGTATAGACTGAACACCCAGCTTCACTTGATAGATGTTTGGTTTTATTAGGTTGTGAGCCCCGATCACTGCTCTCATTAGCCCGGCATATCTCCTGAAACATCAATTTAACTGTATAAACTTCACCAGCTATATAAACTTCACCAGCTATATAAACTTCACCAGCTATATAAACTATGCTTTGGATAAAGTTGTACATTTGTCAACGACAACAATATATATTTTATTAAATTGATTCAATAACAATCAACTAGCTGTAGTTGATACTTCTACTCATGCTTCTGCTGCTGGTGGTGTTGCTACTTTTACTAATTCTTCTTTGACTTCTTCAATTTTTGCTGCTGCTGCTTCTGCTTCTTCTTCTGCTGCTGCTGCTACTACTACTACTACTACTACTACTACTACTACTACTACTACTACTACTACTACTACGCTGCTTCTTCCTATTATTATTATTATTATTATTAATCTGCTGCTGCTGCTATTATGCCTAGTATTATTTCATCTGCTGCTGCTACTTATTCTTCTTCTGCTGCTGTTACTATTATTATTATTATTATTATTACCACCATCACTACAATCACTACTACTGTTACTGCTACTACTACTGCTACTACTACTACTACTACTACTACTACTACTACAAGTACTACTGCTATATTTCTACTCCCGCGATGCTACTGCTGCTTCTACTACTTCTTCGTATTACTGCTGCTGCTATTTCTTCTACTACTCTTTGCCCACCCTACTGCTTCTGATTCTCGTCTTGCTGCTGCCGCTTCCTTTGCTGCTCCTTCAACTACAGACTAGTATTCTAATTCTAATATTATATGCTGATCTTCCTTCTCTCCTCCTCTCCTCCTCCTCTCCTCCTTTCCTCCTACTCTTCCTCTCCTCCTCCTCTCCTCCTACTCATCCTCTCCTCCTCTCCTCCTCCTCTCTTCCTCTCCTCATCCTCCTCTCCTACTCCTCCTCTCCTCCTCCTCTCCTCCTCTCCTCCTACTCATCCTCTCCTCCTACTCATCCTCTCCTCCTACTCATCCTCCTCTCCTCCTCCTCTCTTCCTACGCCTCCTCCTCCTCTCCTCCTCCTCTCCTCCTACTCTCCTCCTCCTCCTCTCCTCCTCCAACTGCTACTCATCATGTTCCAATTATTTGGCTGCTACTGTTTCTACTACTTGCTAATAATTCTACTATAGTAAACTGTCATGAACTAACATAGGCATCCACACTGACCTGATGACACAGTGGGCGGCCGTCAGCACCCACGTGCCGTCCACCAGTACGGCCCCACACGTGTGGTACAGCGACCCCATGCGGCTGTTCTTGTACTGAAGGGACACCTGCCAGGGCCACTCCCCGCTGGTAGCCTCGCTACCCCCTATGATGTTGAGGGAACTCTTTATGCCGCAGTTGTCGTACACTGGAAATGCATGGATGGGAATGTGTGAGTGAGTGACAGTGAGTGAGTGAGTGAGAGAGAGAGAGAGAGAGAGAGAGAGAGAGAAATAGAAACATCTTTTAGTATGCGTATTTTAAATATAGGTAACATTTTACTTTCTCGATTTGAATTTAAGACATTTTTTACACTGACAAACTTGCCCTAATTAGAGTGTGTCTATTTAACTTCACAACGTTATTTTTTGTGTGACAGACATAGTATGTAGTATGTACATACGCACGTGTGTACACATACATCACACATAATATGTGCATACGCTTGTGAATAAACATGCATGTTGTGTGTAAGATGTACATTTAATTACTGACCCGGAAAAAACACCCAGATGCTCCTGTTAAAACGGTGTACAATTTAGTCAATGCCTATACTTTGCCTGCTGGTGACGTGGTTTTTCTAAAACTAACATTACGAAAGTTGTCAAGAGAACATTTAACATGGAACGGAGAGCATTTTGTGAACGGGGAGACGTTTTTCCCGGCTGCCTATGTATTTTGACACAATATAATATTTATACGTTAAGCCCAATACATAAAGAAATATGTGATGAATTGTGTGAGCTTATACAAGCTGTCATCATGCTACTCTATAAAATATCCGTATATGTATTCACATTTCAGTGTAAATTTTATTTATGTCATTGCGATGGATGGTAGGCATCGGTAGCCATCTTGAAGTCTTTATACTTGAGTTATAGTTCCTGGAATTATCTTACGCACGCACTGATTATAGTCCGAATGTTCTTTGGTGATATATTATATTATATTATAAATACAACATTGTAATGTAATAAAACCTCAGGCTACGCGTATCAATTTTGACATTGAATGGAGTCTTCATTTGGTTTATCGTCTTTCCTTGTGGTAGGATAGTGGTTGATGGCCTTGGTCTTACTTTGTGGTGGTCTAGTATGTTGTGGTCTTACTTTCGTGGGTGCACCTTGTGGTGGTCTAGTGGGCGGTGGTCTTACTTGTGATGGTCTTACCTTGTGGTGGTCTTGTAGGTGGTGGTCTTGTGGTCTTACCTTGTGGTGGTCTAGTGGGTGACGGTCTTACCTTGTGGTGGTATAGTGGGTGGTGGTCTTACCTTGTGGTGGTCTTGTAGGTGGTGGTCTTGTAGGTGGTGGTGGGGTCCATGGCCGTCGGGTTCGGGGTCTTTTGACGGGTTTCGCTGTCCACCGAGGAACCTGTGGTTTCGTCCACTGAGGGGAAATCTGATTCTGGTAAGGACAATCGTTGGCTGGGTCATTTGGCTGCACACATCTCTGAGCCAAATGAGAATAAACTTGCTGTCCACTGCATCGCATATTCCTCCATATTTCTCCATTTACACAGTAATAATACGTGGAACAGTCTCTACTTCCATACCTTATTCGACGGTAAGTCCTTATTTGACAGTCTCGACAATATTTAGACTTCATGCACCACGATTCAACACTGGGAGTGGAGGCTATTAAAATAAGTCCAACACCAAAGATAACTGATAAATTAACTCTCATTTTTTTCTCTCACTCTTTCATGGAGTCCAAGAAATTAAAACTTGATGGAAAAAGTAATCCGGTCCGGAGAAGAGAAAGGTTCCTATCGAAGAGGTGTCTTTTTATACCGGAACCTTCAGTTTGTAATGTAATCTGTGATTAATTCCTAGCTTAAATACTCTTCAATTGCTTCCGTCATTTGTACCGCATGTATTCTGTTGCGGCAGATCTTGGTGTTTTTCATGTATGCAAACCACGTGAAGGCATCATTGACTTCAGAGACTATATGTTCCTCTGAATAGTACTACACGAACCCATTCAAGTCCAAGGACAACTTGCAGTACATTCCACATTTCAATCAAATTCCGGGTGCATTTGGGCGATAGGACAATAAGTCAATTCAGAAACGTTTAAAGGGAATAACGCGGTCTAAAAATCATGACCGACTCTTCATAGTGGGTTTGTTCGTGAAGGTTGGCAAGAAAATGTACTATAGTTCAATCGGTGTATGTGCATTGCAAGAAAAACCAAGATAGAACTGTTTAAAAACGTGTAGCGTACTGTTCGCGTACGGACCATGGGTATCCAAAACGCAGCATCTACCCCAATTAACGTGAGGGTCCTATATTAAACAAAGACAGCAGACGAGGGGATGCGACATCAAACAATAGCATGGGGGATGTAGAGAGCAAATACAAGTACATCAACTTGATTCTGTTGCACATAAACGTCAACGAATAACAGTCCTCTATGCTGTCATCTTCTCAGAGAAGGGGCTATGCTTGGATATACTGCTAACATGCTTCCTACTGGCGGCAACAGTAGATGTCCATTAGAGAAGTAAAATTTGTTCTGCTTTAGAGGCGGTGTTTTTATACGGACGGTATTTATAGACATTAAGGATGAACTTAGATTTGTTCAAAACATGAATAACCATAAATACATGCCAAATTGTGACATAATATAAACACTCATGTATACCTTTGTAATATCAAATAAATGATATTTCTCTCGCTCGAGCTCTATCTTTAAATGTGGAATCTCTTTCCCTCTAAGAATGTGATATGTATACATTCTCTAAGATCTCTCTCTCTCTCTCTCTCTCTCTCTCTCTCTCTCTCTCTCTCTCTCTCTCTCTCTCTCTCTTTCCTGTCAACAATTCCCGGCATTTTCCGTGTCGTACATACTGATGACGCTATCCAGGTCGATCGTGTGCATTGGCAATCCCTGCTTTCAACAATGCCTGTACTAGGTACTACCCGTGAAGACAAGTGTTTGCAGACACTCGAGAGCACGGAGCTGGAAGCATTAGCATCAGAGACAACATCAAAAAGACATCCATCCCGTTACCTGTGCCGCCGGTGTAATCAATTACCTGCGTGTTGACGATAGATTACTCGTGTATTTGTAGTTCTACGATTTGTGTTATACGACATTCATGACATGACACATCTTTTGTCTGTAGGAGGTGAAAATCGAGGACGGAGTATTACTAATACACGTGCCCCGTACTAGTTTATAATGTTACAGTTTTCTTAAAGTCCTATCGAATATACAATAAGTATTTGTATAGTTGTGCATACATATTAATGTATGTTCATAATGTTCATTTGCTAGTAATTCTTAGTAACTTTCTGGTAGTATGTTTCTTTAAAGGCATACAATTACAGATTAAGTTGTCGTTACCGAATTTGAGTTAAAAATGCAAATTACATGCACTTAGCATACTTATAATCGCATGTGTACCTCCAAATGTATTTTCACCGCTGTAGGATAGGTATAATTCCATTGCAGTTTACATTTCCGGTAAAATCCGAATAATCACTTGATAATGTATTGTAATATCTCAATTTTCTATAGTTTAATAGACTAAGGGAGATACCTTACTCACTGAATACGGTCAATATAACCTTTCGCGACTACTGGCACATATAAAGCTACGTAACTATACATATTAAAATATAATAAAATATGAAAATATTGAAAACCAGTTGGATATGCGGAAAATTGATATGGTTACCCAATATACATGTGTAGACACATCAAATGTACATACTTTTATGTTTGACCCGTGATTGTATGCCTTTAATAATAATAATAATAATAATAATATGTGCATCTATGCACCAAATCCATTTTCGAAAGCGGCGCTACATGTTATTTACCAATATTTCATCAATAACAAATTACCCATGCTGTGATACTGTAACCTGTTTTTCTATTATTTGTACTACAAATCATGACAGCTCTACCAAGATATTATTAAATATTTGTCTTATTAATGCTCGTGCGACATATGAAGACCAATAAAGACGATAAGGACAACTATTTTGTTTTTTGTACTGGGGTTTAGAGTCGCTTTCAAGATTGTTTCTTTTATATCACGACTTGTCAGTTTAGGGCAGAAAGAGACCCGTAATACGTTGCAGTAAACCTGCAAGCACCGGCTGGTACTGACAGACCAAGGATGATAGCTGCATTGCCACTCTACAGACAAAGCATCTAATCAATATCGCGTCAGAAAGGCAACTTTCGCGGACATTGATGCCGGAATTTGAACTCGGGACCTTTCGCTCCGAAGGCTAAACGTTCTACCACTGCGCAATCACCCGCCCCGCACAACTATTTAAACAGTACATATTATCTACTATCGTGCATACATAGTAGCACAGTATACATGGTATATGGCATGTAAAATATATCTGACAACTGTGTAGAAATAAAGTAATTCGGGATTCTACCTTATTTGGACGACAGCGACTAATGTATATATGTATATGGTATTAAAATTGTATAATAATTATTCAGTCACAGGACTATGTTTAGACAGATGCAGAAGATGTTTCCTACTAGTCTGAAGATAAAAAATGTGATGCAGAAGATACGTCCTACTAGTCAGATCGTCGGATGACGTTTGGCCTATTGGGGAGCAATATAACATTGATCTTGTGTCCTTTCTGAAACACAACTGGATCTGACAATAACTGGAGTACTTGGCCGAATAACCTTTTGTGTACCTTGCTATTAGCCAATCTGATAGCTTCTTACTGAATCTTGGTCGGACTACAGCCCACCACTAATATTAGTATACATCTATCTGGTGCCAAGGAAATAGGAAGGTGCTTATTAGTGCTTGTATTTGATTGGCTTCCAATTGTACAACTCAATGAGTTCATGAAAGGTCAGATGGACAAAGGGGCAAATTGGGCATCATTAGATCTTGGATTGGTAGACTTGTTATTCTGTCTTTTTAACATGGGATTATTAACAATATCTTGGTGTTATTAAACTGTGGTTTAGAGATGCTTTCAAGATTATTTTGCTCATACCATGGTTTGTCAGAGTCGCAGAATAGCAGAAACAAACCAAGATTTAATACTTGAGAATGTAGAGAAATCGCTCTAAATGTCTACAAAATAAAGACAACAGCATGTGAAATTTGTTCCAATTTATTCCAACATGTCAGCTTTCAAGATCCATCTAAAAACATTTCTCTTTAAGCGAGCATACGATTAAGCGCCTTTGAGCAGACATTTTTTTCTGGATAATGGCGCTATATAAATCATGTAACTTTACTTTACTTTACTTTAATTGTAGTACTTTGGGGAATACAAAGAAAATACTAAACACATACATTACAGTCATTTGACAAATTGATGAAATTAATTTTATTATGATACACATAGACAAACCCAATAGTGAGTGAATTATTGTTTTACGTCACAGCGGGAATCTTTCACCCATACGTGACGAACACAAACCCAGTAACTATTCTCTTCTCTTTGTACATACACCCACTCTTTTTTTGGCCTACTTCCCCTCATACAAAATCCTGGATCGACACATGAAGCTTGTAATAATTCAATAGACGGTGCATGAAACATTCTGAGAAAATGTCAAGAATGATGATGTTGTGCAGCATCAAAGCACAAATAATGAGGTTTGTGTCGACACAGATGATGACACAGATTAACATGGTAGATGGTCACGTGTGTTTGAAGACGACAATTAAAACAATCACATCTGATTTCTTATCCAGTCTCCATAACTTCTTCAGTTTTCTCGTCATCTGAAATAGAAAATCCAAAAAGTTCCTATATAAAAAAAAATAATAATAAAATAAAAAGAATATAAAGGTCATAATCTAACTTGTAGCAGTATCATGATTTTATATGTTCTGTGTATAGATTTATCCCCTGAGTTGCAGTGTTCATGCGAAACAATCAGATCAAAGAATTTGACATGGAGACAAGATAATCATCCTTGTCGCAGTGGCATGCAGTTTTAATATCAGAAAAATTATTGATACAATCTTATTATAAAACTAAGATTTTTTTGGTCCGAGTTTTAGTTGAGGAATTGATCTACTTCAAGATTATTTCACTCGTATCACAGCTTACAGTATCAGTTTATGGAATGAGGAAACCCGCAACACCCATAGCACTGAGTGTGGCAGTAAACGTGTGAGCATATACTGGTACTGAAGAACCAAGGATGACAACTGCATTACAACATACAACTCATCGTATCATGATTGTGTCAGAAAGGTAACCAGCAAACAATTATGGCAGGTTAACATCATGGGTCTTTTTTCAGAATTCCAGCATTCTACTACTGTGTGGATATGCTGTCACTTGCCCAAAACAGGCAAAACAAATTCCAGAATAATTTTAAACTCTGCATTGTCGGAGAAAGGACCATAGTACATATAAAATGGACATTATTAATGATACGTGTACTAATAGTCACGCTGACCTTCGAGAATCCCCTGAAGTTCGTGTATGGATGTGATAAGCACCAGGAACTGTTTCCTCCTCAGCTCCATCTGAAATACAGTTCAACCAACCGTGCTGTCAATCATGCTGTCAATCATGCAGTGTCATAACAGTCTGATATATGCACAGCACAACAGAACAGTTAGACCATTTTCTCCCTACAATTACATTGGCTGTTGACCCACCTTAAATGTGACACTGATCATTTAACACATTTACAGACAGACTAAGCCTAGATTCACTACCTATATACTTAGGCATACAATCATGGTTTGTTGATATATTTCATAGTCAAACATATTTACCTGAAAGTATGTACGTATGATTTGTCTACACAAGTATATCGCGCAACAAGCTACATTTTCAATATTTTCATATTCTTTTAATTAAAAAATTTTTTAGCGCGCGATAAAAAAAAACCCATAAAAATATGAACAAATATGAAAACATTGAAAACCAGTCGGATATTTGGAAAATGTATCTTTTTGCCTGGTCCGATGATCTACCACTATGTTACCACCCATTCAGAGGGATCAAAGTGACAAAAGATCTGATGTGAAAAATATACCTTTTCTTCCAGTTTTTTCTTTGTCTCTGTTTGAGAAGTCAGTTCCTTGTCTAAACACTGAAGCTGTCTGTGAAACAAGATTGGAATTGTATCAGGACTAGCAAAGTAGCAATATCCTTTCACACTTGAACAACCATTTCCAAATGCATATAAATATATATATTTATTAACAAGTATAGATAAACATAAACATGAATATCAAAACAGCATGGCAAAACTGAATAAAGTACCATAAATGTCAGTCAACTGTTGAAAATGTTTCACAGAAATAACAATATTTTATGACTGCTTCAGGGAGTTTACATACATTTGAAAAGCTGCACCAATAAATGTAAGGTAAGTTATTTAGTACAGATATATGATTACATTCATTTTTAGGCCGCTGTTACTTACTTCGTCGTTTCCTGTCGATCTGGGTGAGTCTGTATTACTTTGGCCAAGGAGTCATACTCTAAAGAACAGAAACATCACAAGCTACTATACTGCACACTTTTCACTCAGCAGCCATGATGATGAAGCCTATTTTGTACATTATATTTCAATTTGCATGAATGTGATAACTATCTGCATAATGTTTGATACAGTTGCACTATAAAGAAAAGAAATGCTAAAGGGTCATATGAGTATCATCTGGCACTGTATGCAGTATTTTAGATACTGTGGGTAACCTATTGTTAAAATCTACACTATTCCAGTACAGCTGTGAATGGGTACCCTGAGAGGGTCCTCGCATGGTTGTAAATCATGCAGTGCCTAACATGCAGCTTTACTTGTATACCCCCTAGGGAGGTGAGGAGGCTATACACCACTGAGATACCTTAATGCATTTGGTATTTATCAGAAGTGACGACACAAACAGACATGCACACACATTATTATTATTATTATCATCACAATACATGGCAAGTTCAATCATCCATTTTAACCTTCTTTCTGCTGTCATTCAGACATGCCCTAAAGAGAAATGAGCAGGGAGATGACTAATGTTAAACTTGCAGTACATCTCTATTAATGCATATATCTAGACGCAATCATAATTTGTTAATTAGCGTGGCAGGGAATATGAAATTACTGAATGTACTTGTTAAAATCTCAGATTTAAAATGGTTAGTACAACAGGAACAAGTATGGTAAAAGTGGCACACCTTGTCTGTTCTTCCGGATTCTCTTGGCATGCTGTAACTCTATCTTGCACTCAGCTATCTGAGCTGTTGCATCCTGGATTTTTTTCTCTGTCAACAAAAATCAGAATTATCTTAGAACCCTACAAATATGAACATTACTACAATTTTGCAAAATTAAAAACACAGATCTATATTTCATTGCACCTATGTTCTGACTGAGCTGGTTGTACAGACAGGTTTTATTGACATTTAGTATGTGTGAATTATTGTTTTACGTCACAGCGGGAATCTTTCACCCATACATGACGAAACATTTAGTAAAGAAAGATTGTACCTATGTCATGACTGTGTTGGTTGTACAGACAGGTTGTATAGACAGGTTGTACAGACAGGTTGTGTAGGTTGAATGTGTACCCATGTCCTGACTCCTGACTGAGCTGGTTGTATAGACATTATGTAATTTGTACAGACAGGTTGTATAGATTGTATGTGTACCTATGTCCTGAGTGAACTGGTGGTAGACAGGTAGTACAGACAAGTTGTACAGACAGGTTGTACAGACAGGTTGTGTAGGTTGAATGTGTACCTATGTCCTGACTGAGCTGGTCGTAGTGGTTCTGCTCCTGGATGTTCATCCCGTGGACCAGCAGTGATTTCTCCATGGTGAACTCGCACTGAGCTAGCAGCGACATGATTCTCTGGTACACCACAGCACTGAACAAAGGATTTGAACAGATCTCAATTATTTAACCATAGAAAACAGTACAGAATCATTGGTTACCCAGGCATTCTGTGCACATGTCTATTTTTAAAACAGTTTTCCAAAATTTCCCATAATTTTTCGTCAAAATAATTAAGTGAAAGTGGTTAAATAATCATTGTAGAGAAACACAGAGTAACCCCCTATAAAAATGAAGAGAATAATAAATACATAGTGCAAATGTAAATAGTAAATAAATAATCTGGGTTTTGCTAATAATGATTGCTTAAATAATTTCAACTCAATAAAAAAAATATCAGTTTACATTATAAAACATTTATGATTGCAGATATTTTTCTGCTTACCTTTCCTCGTCATCTGGAGAGCTACACCAACGTATTATCATCTTCAGCAAGTTATTGAGACGTTTGTCATCATTTCCCCCCTCTCCTTCAATCAACAGTCGACGTTTGATAATATCGTCTGAAACAGTATAATATTAATACGTCAAATATCAGTAACACCACTATCTTGATAAAGATATGCATTAAGCACTCTTGGGCCTTCATCTAATACCTGTATATCAAATACTTCATATACGAATAGTTTAAACATTGTCACCGTGATTACTGCCGGAAATGTTTATTAAATTTTAAACTATTTCGTTTTAAACTTCGACTTATCACATCAACCTACATAAATTAATACGCATGCGCCAACACCAGCGTAGGATACGATGGATAAAACGAGTTTGAAAGGTGCTAGTGAATTATTCCGATAAGGTACGTAAAAAATGACGGCGGATTCAAACAAAGCGATGTCTTATCTATCTACGGAGGTCCATTTTGATTGATGACATGTGCATTCCGAGGAGAATTTTGAGAGTTGGTGTCGGGTTGTCTGCCGCCGGAGTTTGCTCCCATAGCCTCTATAGGAGGATTATGGCCGGTGAAGTGAGTATAGCGAAGAATTATCACTACCCGGCCATAAACAGGGCTAAATTATTTGCCCTGCATCCCACATTAGAATTATCTTATGGCAGTCACAAAAATGCAACTCGACAACTAGCTTTTGATCAATTAACATTGTTTGGCTAAGAAAGTAAGATCCATGGCAGTATAGTGAGGTTAATTCATGTAAAATTTATCTGGGTCAAAATCCCAGTCAGGAGTTCGCACCACCGACTCTGACTGACAGAGGTAGAAATTTTGCATTCTCATGTACGCATGCATTCTGGCTTTACTACAATTTTTACATTGCAAAGTTTTTTTTAAATAACTACATTATCTTACAATAGTAATATATTCTCTTATATTATTTTCCCCATACATTTAATATTCATAAATATAGTACAAAATTATAAGCTTTTATCATATATTTTATATTATTATAACATTATCAATTATATTTTGGATTCATCCGGCCCTAGATTATAGCTTCTTTTTTTTTTTCATTTGTTATGCTTTCAATTTTGATTTAGCGTACCATTTTATACATTAATATAATTGTAGATGCTACATTCTTGAAATATTACTTGTTTACCATGACTTTTTAAGTTGTTCATTAAATTGAGTTGAGTCTAAAGTAATTCAATATCTTGTCATTATCTTGTAAATATGTTAAATCTGTATTCATTTCATTTACATCATCTTCACAATTGTAGCGAAAGATGTTGCAAAAAAAAATGAAGCCATTCGGTAATATCACATTCGCCACGCTTCTTTGCCAGAATATGGTCGGTCATCGATAACAAATGCAGAAGGTGGCTCCTTTTATTTTTATACTTTGCAAGTTATTTTATTTTTTTTAGTCGGAGGGTAGAAAACCGTATTATAATTATCAGCCCATATTGCCATGGAAAGCCGTGGAAACCACTCTGTATCTGTTTGTTTTTATGCAGTGTCAAAGTAAAAAGTATGCCAGGACACTAATGTCTAATATCAGCTCTGTGCATGCATCATGCATGATCTTGCGCTGCAAATAATGTGAAATTAGTGAATGCACGATCATAAAAGTTAAAACCATGATGTATCCCAAAAAAATTCTATTTGGATAAATTTTATCCCAAATGTTCTGCTTACCCATAGGGCATCACGATATTATTATTTGCATCTTGTTTGGGGTTGAATGAATACTTAGAAGAGAACTGATTTTTGTCTTGGGAACTCATCAGAAATTCGTGACAATGATGGTGAATCGATTGTGGCAAATATTATCAAATATGTCAATGATCACATGCAATGGTTCTGAGTTTTCTCATGTGTATTTCCAGAGGGCCTCTTGAAGCTAAAGGAGAAAGCTAAGAAGAGGAAAGGCAGAGGATTTGGTTCAGGTAAGTACAAGATTTGAAAGGAAATGTATTTAGGTGCTATGCAATCATCGTAGGAATTATTTTACTATCACTGTAGGTGGGCCCACATTAACCTGCATTTATCACTGCAGATGGGCCCACATTAACCTGCATTTCTCACTGCAGATGGGCCCACATTAACCTGCATTTAT
>JAUTBT010023325.1:0-20451 GCA_032361225.1 Lepetodrilus schrolli
ATATATTTACTATGATTTTTTCTGTACATGCTAAATAGTGATAAACAAAGAAGGAAGTTAATTGTGGTCTGAGGCCATACAACGGCAGTCAAAATACTCATACTTTAGGTTTACTTTCACCAATAACAGAATATTTTATGAGCGCTTCAAATAATGTCAAGTAAATAGTTATTGGCAGACGTGACAGAAATGAATAGTACATAAAATGCCTGCAATGTGCCTACTTCCAAACCAATTTTTCTAAATGAATACATCCCTTCATTTACTAGGGACTAAATTAATATAAGAAATTTCCACAAAATACCTTATCATGTGGACCTTAATGCACCTGGACAGACCCATCAATAATATACTCATGGGTCATTATGACCCCGGGTGACCCAAAATGACCAGACATCTCCCAGTACAGGACACTTAACTGGCCGTTGTTATAGCAAGAATAGCATCAGCTTACGTCAGAGTCCTCTTTATAACACCATATCTTCCTTGAGATACACACAAGTACCAGTTTGGGTTTGATCATTTGTCTGACAAAAGTAAATTTGACCCTCTCAATTGTTGTCACGAATAGGCCCTATAAAATAAACAAATAAACAGCAATGCTGTAGGAGTACATTATCCACACGCCCCACGAACTATGTTGGGATACATTCAGTATAGCAGTATATAATGTTTTAATCATGTCCATGCTGGCTAAATCAAAATTATTAAGAGGACAGCTGTACACAAATAAAAATATGAAAACAGCAACAACAAAAAGAAATAATAACCACATTAATAACAAACAAAGCAGTACTAGTAGTCTAAATAGAATTATGTGCACAAATCAATGTAATATCTAAAATGATAACGACAACAAAAGCACTGCAGTCATATCATCAAGTAATTATATATTGTATTTCTTCCACATCTGATACCGTTCATTTTTCACAGCTCCAGAATCGTACAAATTAAATAAAATAATTTGGTTCCAACGACCCTGGTCGCTCTGAGCTTAGATAAAGATAAGCATATAGACGAGGACATATGTCCTGTAGACGAGGTCAGACACTGCTGTCTCTTTCAATCCTAAAATACACATTCATGAACTTAGGCTTCAAGTATTCCAACCCAGTCTTGGGCTGGGTCTACATATGTTCATTGATAGTATACATTAGTGCTGGTGCACCTAGTTATCGAGAAAATCCGGTATATAATGTGAATGACTTGGAATTCAAAAGGTGGAACTTTAAAGTTATATGCCTTATTTATACTGCATACACATGCATGCACAGACATTCACTGCCTTATAACACACAGTACTATAAATTATCACTAATGCCATTAGCAATGTTTCATTATCGGTGTATTTCCATATTGTATTATTATTTGGTATTATTATATTAAAGAAGGGTGAAATACTAGACACCCCCAAACTATTTTTTTTTATAAGAGGTAACTATGTTAATAACATGGTAATGTTTACTCGGCAAAACGAGTAATTATTACCAACTACTGTATGCGAACACTAAATCTAAATCTGATTATTATTATTATTAACTTTGCAGTATCTGTTTTCTGCACAGACTTGAGGCCATCATCACTAATACCATTGCAATGTGTATGTACCCACAGGCAATCTACAATATGTTAATAGGTCATGACCCAAATAAGCAGGCCCAGCCAGAAACAGATCACCAGCCAGCAATACAGGCAAATAACAAAATGGTGGCCAGATATGACCATTATATAATGTTAAGTCCTACTCTGCAAGATATTGCTTGTTGCAACTCAGAGCACCAAGAATAGTAGACTTCCCATCACATTACACCAAGAATATCAGACCTCTCATCACAGAACACCAAGAATAGCAGGCCTTCCATCACATTACACCAAGAATAGCAGACCTCCCATCACAGAACACCAAGAATAGCAGACCTCTCATCACATTACACCAAGAATAGCAGACCTCTCATCACAGAACACCAAGAATAGCAGACTTCTCATCACATTACACCTAGAATAGCAGACATCTCATCACAGAACACCAAGAATAGCAGACCTCTCATCACAGAACACCAAGAATAGCAGACCTCTCATCACAGAACACCAATAATAGCAGGCCTTCCATCACATTACACCAAGAATAGCAGACCTATCATCACATTACACCAAGAATAGCAGACATCTCATCACAGAACACCAATAATAGCAGACCTCTCATCACAGAACACCAAGAATAGCAGACCTCTCATCACATTACACCTAGAATAGCAGACATCTCATCACAGAACACCAAGAATAGCAGACATCTCATCACAGAACACCAAGAATAGCAGACCTCTCATCACAGAACACCAATAATAGCAGACCTCTCATCACAGAACACCAAGAATATCAGACCTTTCATCACAAAACACCAAGAGACAGACCTCCCTTCACAGACCACTAAGAATAGCAGACCTCCAATCACAGAATACCAAGAATAACAGAATACCAAGAATAGCAGACCTCCAATCGCAGAAGACCAAGAATCACAGACCACCAAGAATCCCGGAACACCAAGAATAGCAGACCTCAAATTATGGAACACCAAGAATCACAGAACACCAAGAATAGCAGACCCCCAATCGCAGAACACCAAGAATCACAGACCACCAAGAATCACGGAACACCAAGAATAGCAGACCTCCAATTATGGAACACCAAGAATCACAGAACACCAAGAATAGCAGACCTCCAATTATGGTACACCAAGAATCACAGAACACCAAGAATAGCAGACCTCCAATCGCAGAACACCAAGAATCACAGAATACCAAGAATAGCAAACCTTCAATCACAGAACACCAAGAATCACAGAACACCAAGAATAGCAAACCTTCAATCACAGAGCACCAAGAATAGCAGACCTCCAATCACAGAACACCAAGAATCACAGAATACCAAGAATAGCAAACCTTCAATCACAGAACACCAAGAATAGCAGACCTAACAGAACACCAAGAATAGCAGACCTCTCATCATGTGCAGCGGTGTAATTATTGTCTTCAGCCAGTTCGCCTTGTATTGTCAACCTTATTTAAAACCAATCTTACTTCCAGATCCCTAGACACTCGACGTGTTGAGTAACACCGGCTACCACGCGCTTTTTTTCATTGAGTCGAATATCTCGAGTTATTGTGACGCACAATGACGTCAACGATGAAGATCGATACTGTTTCCTAAATACCAAGGTGTATAGTTTTTGACATGGTTGCCCTTTTTTTGTGTGTGTATTGCCTAGAAAATAATCGTCCTACAAGATAATTCATACTTTTTTTTTCTTTTGAAAAAAAATTTAATTGAATATTGTCAAGGACAAGAGAACGTTCAATTGGTATATGTCACGAACTACTTGGATGCAAATAGGTTTGTCAACTGACAGTTCACGCCAAGGATATCTGATGATGGTATAGTGTTTCCCTTCAGGGTTTTATCAAGATATATTATATACCGGTATGAGATGGGAAATAAACATAAATACTTCCATTACTACTTACAAGCTCTGTTGAATGTCGCAAACAAATGCGAGTACATCCGGTCTTTACATCGCATGTTTTGCATTCAGTATAACCTCGCATTAATGTATGTATATATGGTCTATGAGGGAAACAGAAGAAAAACAATACAAGCTTTAAAAAGAGAATTCCTCTTTGCCTTGTAAATTCCATCGTCGTGATCTGCTACACGTATTAGTCCAAGCATGCACTTAATACTATATAGTGCTATACTGATGTGGTCTCTAGAGAAGAAGAACTGTTATTTCCATATGGTCAAAGTGGACCATTCTAGACATGATCTGAAGGAATCGTGTTCATATACAGTGTCATTATTAACTGTATTTCACCCCGAGGGAAGTTGACGATGGTATAGTCTTTCCGTTCCGGGTTTTATCCAGATATAATATGAGATTTATACTTCCGCAAACCACATCCATTATTATCGACCGGAGATGGTTTCCGAATTTTATTAATACCATATTTTGGCTCAGGTTTTTCTATTTTACAAATTGTAATACGGAAAATGTGCTATTTTCTTATATTTCCTTTTCCCTCAAGGTCCTGGAGATGTTTTTGTGACATTATTTTGAATATAATCATACATTCGGGAAAGGCATTTCTACGTCATATCATATACAGATAAAAAAAATAATCAAATTCAACCAGTTATGTATAGTACTTTCAGTCTGTAAATCAATGTCAATTATTGCATGTACATTAAAAACTTTTAATACATTGTTTAATGGAATATGACGAAAGTTGAGCATCGAGCCGAACCTTCTTTCAACTGTAAACTACTGTGCCCTACTGACCAGCGACTTCATCATTTAATCCACTATATATCACAGAATACTCTCTCTCTCTCTCTCTCTCTCGCTCTCTCGCTCTCTCTCTCCCTCCCTCCCTCCCTCCCTCTCTCTCTCTCTCTCTCTCTATATATATATATATATATGTCTGTCTCTCTCTGTGTCTGTCTGTCTCTCTCTCTCTCTCTCTCTCTCTCTCTCTCTCTCTCTCTCTCTCTGTCTGTGTCTGTCTCTCTCTCTCTCTCTCTCTCTCTCTCTGTGCCTGTGTGTGTGTGTGTCTCTGTCTGTGTCTGTCTCTCTGTGTGTCTGTCTGTCTGTCTGTCTCTCTCTCTCTCTCTCTCTCTCTCTCTCTCTCTCTCCCTGTCTGTCTGTCTGTCTCTCTCTCTCTCTCTCTCTCTCTCTCTTTCTCTTTCTCTCTCGAGATCTCGATGCGGACATGAATTTAACAATACTTGCGTCACACGCGAAACAAAAAATATTAGCGTCGCGTTCCACTTCCACATTACCATAACAGACTGCCATGGGCGTTCTTTGCCATTTCAGGGCGAATTACTGCACATTGTCATTGAGAGCGGAATAGAATAGATTCCACCCTGGCCGTTTATCGCATTACGCCGGTGTGAGTACAACTGCATAGAAGATCGGTTTGCTCGTCCTTTTCGTGCTTATAGTATTAGAGGTAACAGACTACCATCTTAGACCAATGTTATCTGTTGCAGTAAACATGTTAAATTCGGAAAACAGCGACCTTCGTTTAAGAAAGGTTAATCTCGAAAACACTGGAGCATTAATGGCGAATCTGCGGTATTCGAAATGGTATAATGAACAAAATGTTCGATGAAAATCGTAACTGGGGGAGCGACATTATAAATGTAAGTAGGTATATATAGAGAATCTAACATGTGGTCATACAATACTGAATTTATTAAACGAGCTGGCAAAACTGATATTATGCGAGGCTATGCTGAGAAATTCAGTAATAGATGAACATAAATGTAAGATTCTATTTATCATATAACTGTAGAAACTATTGTAATATCGATTTTTCAGTCACAAACACCGTATATATAGGCACATTTCTTGGGAAATGGGTTAAAGCACGCGGATAATATATAGTTCCAAGTAAATGTGTAAATATTATGTGTTTGCATATTTAATTGAAGAATTGTTTTACCTGTATATTCGACAAATTAAGTCCCAAGAAGAAGCTCTAAACTAGGTCCCAAAAGACTTTGATATCGCGTATGAATACAATTTTAAAAATCTATTGTGTTATTGCACTAGTGAAACTATTTATATTTATAGCATGGGTTTATCTTGCGAGAAATTCAAAGCTATACATTGTATTCAGACCATCAAGTGTCCTCCATTGTTATAGATATTAGATTGTGAGTCAAGGCTGGTAGCATGTCTCCTTTATATTATTATTATTTTATTTTTAAAATTTAATTTAATTTTTATTTTTACATAAATTACTTTCTTCTTCTTATTTTTTTAGATCTAGAATATCTATATTATTTTTGTAATCACCGAACCCCTGCATGTGGTATACAGCTAGAGTATGATACCGAGAGACATTGCTCAACCCAGCTGATTTATCAAATTCATTCCAGTTTACGTTTGACAACTGGGAATCCGTTTCAAGGACAACATGGTTTTGTAATAGTATTGGCATCTTGCCTAGGTCACGTGATATAACTTAGGCCATGTACTTTGCCTGCAAAACCTATGAATTCCCGGCACAGCGAGATCAAAGGGCTACGGTCGGCACAGATAGTTCAATCAGATGCGTTCTAAGATGTATTAGCTCCGCCTACTTGTCGGTCACAACAATGACGTCAAGCACTGTCACTTGTAGAATTAGCTTGGTTGCCAAGCATGGGTAAATCCTTTCTATCAGTTTTCTAGTGGGAAACCGACTTGCACAGGAGTTAGGTATAACCCACAACAAGGTGACGGGTTGTCAACACATATCATGCCAAGCTGAATCGCCTCACGTTGTCAACACATTATGTCATGCCAAGATGAATCGCCTCACGAAAGTAGCTGTTAATAAAACATGGTTTCATTGGTTGGTTTAAAATTATACACACAGGCAGACAACTCGCTACGCCGCCAGGATAAATGTAGGCTATGACGGGAAGGTTAGTAAACATAGTCATGCGTAGCTCGGAGTTCTATCCTTCCCCTGGGGAGAAGGGGATCCTGTTGCGCAGAAGACAAATCTTAGTGTCCTGTTACACGTGTAATTCTGTTTGCACGACACACTTTCATCTCTACAAAAGGATTGTGGCGACAAAAGTGCTTCACGCAATGGAATTACACTTGTAACTTGTCTCTACACAGTCAATTATAGCTACAAGTTTTTCTGGATGGTTAACCTATACCCTTTCTAATAATGATTGTCACCACTTAAGTCACTTTCTAATTCTAATCGAGCTATATTAGGTACCCGGTGGTGGGAAAGAGTTGGTTATGTAGTGAATATACTTGCAAATTGTTATGTTTAACGCATTTCTACTATAATCGGTATTGGATAATGCACATTTTTAAAATACCAATTCTTACCATTTTAGGCACCATTGCAAAATCCAGCAATCAATCGTTGCTTATGCTATTTTTATGAGTATCCACTGATAGCATGGTTCGCAATGTCACAAAAAATACTTTTTTGTTTACGAAATAGATATAATCTGAAGAAAATGATCGTATGTAATAGCAAATAATTCATGAAGAGTATATTTTTAGGATATGCATCTTCCTACTCTTTCCAGAATGGGATTTCCGACAATGGCATGTCCAGTGCTTAGAGATATAGTATAAGAACTATCACTGACTTCGTGTTTCGATAATGGTAATAATATATTAATAAATTGTCACTTCTCGAATTGCAGCAATGATGCCTGTCCAAAACAATGATGGCAAAACTACGACAACGGCTGACGTTCCCGAAACCTCTACCACTAAACTACACAATAATACTAACGACACTACCACGCTAAAACCAGACGTTCCCGAAACGTCTATCTCAACTGAATCCCCAACGAAGACAAACGACAAATCTACGCCAAACGCGTACAATACCGAAACCTCCCCCACTACTAAACAGCCAACGAAGACCAACGAACAAACGACGAAATCAGACGTCTCCGAAACCACAACCACTAAACAATCAACGACGGCCAAGGACAAAACCACGACAAAAGCGGACATTCCAGAAACTTCCTCCACAACCACCACCACCACCGGTAAATCACCGATAAAGTCTAACTCTTCCGTTTCTCTGACCAACCCAAATGGAGAGGACATGACAATCGAACGAGTCAACGTGTCTTTCTGCTCCGGAGGCCTGGCCCATTTCGACGTCCTGTCAACTCTAACAACACAGATATCTCTGAAGTTTTCTCCGCCCAAACAGGCATCCATGTCTCCCCACTCTAGCTTTCACATGGCCTCTGACCCCGTTGAGATGTACTCCAGCGACTCTGCGCATGTCCAAGGTTACCCGGGCTCCCAGGAAGGTATGTGGGTGTCCATGGGCGACTCGGAGCCGGTGCCCTGTTCTGCGATCCAGTTGTCTGCCCCTGACGCCAAAGGGAATATGTCGTCCAGGCTCCTGATGACGTCAGATGGCGGGATGCATATTTTTCCTGCCAGCAGCGCGACGTCGCAGGCAGTCTTCTACCCACCCATGCCTCACGTCGCGAGCGGGGAGCCCGGCATGAACGTTGCCTCTGTGAAAATAACATCCGATGGATCCACGTTTGAACTTCATCTGCAAACCGAACTGGCGGAAATGAAAATCAGCGTTGGTCTCCACGTGCCTGCGACCACGCTGACATTTTACTCCAGGATTTCTCGTCTGACGTCACTGGCGTTCCCCTGTGACAGTGACGTAACGAAGGTATACGTTGCCGGCGACGATGGCGTGTTTTATTCCATGCTTGGGAACTGGAAAAGTTTAGTTGGAACCAAGCTCCATCTTCGTATGGAAACCGACTAATTCATGTCAGAAAGGGTCATACCATTCTAAGCGGACTGAGTATCTGATGTCCATTGATATAAGCGCCAAACTTCACACTAATTATACACCGAGTACCGACGGTGAAATCTCTGATGTTCATGTATGACATTCATACTGGCCAAGTTGCTTCAGCACTGTATCGTTGTTATAAATGCTAGACAGACAAGGTACAGGTCTTTTTAACCCTTTCCATGCTGAAGGCAACCGTATATGCCATAAAGAGCAGTGCCTGTTTAATACAGCAGAGAGAGGGGTTAAATGGAAACACTAGTACGAATTGATAAAATAAATACTGTAAAAACAAAAGTATTTTGTCGAAAGTATTTATCACACGCTTTAAAACAGGGTATTACAATAGCTACGGCAAAAGCATATCATTGATCATATTGGCCCAGTGTTAGTGGTCAAAACTTGCCCTGAGACAAGCTGTTATCTATATCTCCTATTGAAGCCAATTTACCGGGTATAGATAGTTACAATTCAAAATCATAACATTCTGAAAACTTTTCTGTAGTGTAAACATCAAGCTTGGATGTGTATATGTGAAGCATTCTAAACCAGGTGCCTATTGTAAATGTATAACAGTTTCTTTCTTAATTGGAGCCAATTTCAAGACTCTTTAACATATCACGGCTTGTGAGTTTAGGGTAGGAGAAAACCCTCAACATCCATAGCGCTGAATGTTGCAGTAAACCTGCGAGCTACGGACAAACCAAGGATGATAATTGCATTGCCACGGTACAGACAGCGCATCCTATCAGAAATGTAACTTCCGTGAACATTGATGCCGGAGTCCCGGGACGGGATTTTAACCCGGAGCCTTTGTCTACGAAGTACAAACGTTCTACCATTGCGCTACCACCCGCCCCTGTATCAATGCTGGTCGGAACCTAGATCAATAACATTGGGAAAAGAACAATGTGGCAAACGTGGTATTTACAAGGATTCATACACTATGTGGTGGGTGTGGCAAATATATTATGATTTTACCTATGCCCGTTGTATTTTTTGGTGGTCATCTGTAAAATGAAGAGCTATATATATTTGTAAGAATCCGCACTTTCAGGCAGTAAATGCCACGCAAACCCATCGAAATAAATTATTTTACCTGTCTATGATAAACTCACGATTGTTTTGAAAATGATGTCCCCTCTATGTTAATCACGTGGTTAGAAGAGCCCGCTGTGGTTGGTCCTCGGTCCGACAGTTGAGAGCCGGTCACACACTCCTGGTCACCAGCAATTTATGTAAATAAACAAACTGACCGCCCAGAAAATTTGATGATTTTTCGATAACAGATCATTTGGAAGGAAATAAATCGCTGTACGTGGCCTATGACCCTCAGTTCTTTATGTTTATACAATATAAATATTGTTTAAGTCACTTTAAATACGGGTATACGGGTCCATTATCTATTTAATTTCATATTAAACAATTACATATATCTTAATAGACTGAAGCAGTATGTCTTACGTATTTGCTAAAGCCTACAGATCATGCTGCATAACTAACATATATATATTTTTTTTAAATCCAAAAGACTTAGAACATATAATTAAAATCAGATCTCGTTTCCTCCCTTAAACATTTTGACATTCTTTTGGAAACGTCGCGAGTGTCCAAATATCTGAGCGTCAGTTTACGTATCTGATTTAAATTAGATTGACTTTTAGAGGTACAGACGTGATAATACTTATGCTAAGGGGCTTAGTGGACACGGTGAATATCTTTTGCATGATTAATTGCTCCAAATTAATGTAAAATCTGTCATAGATGCTTGTGCTTTCAAGACTGTCCTGTACGAAACGGCGTAACTCTAAGGTTAAACCTTAACTACAGCCCTAGTAATTGCGTAGTCTTTGACTAAGGTCGGAGTTAACGTTACTTCGTAGTTACGACGTTTTGCATGTCAAAACATTCTAGCTTGGAGTGTTTCCCTAAAATATGGATTGGTTCCATGTCATATGTGCATATCTTTTATACATGAGACAAGTAACCAGTTTATCTTTAGCGTGGTACCTCAAGGCGAGGCTCGATGCTATTTTTCCGCACGTAATGTGATCACAATCAAGATTTAATAATTAAACAATCGAGGATATTTTTACATATGTAGGGAAATTGACCTTGACATTGAATACCGGTATAACAAGGCTTTTAGATATTTGTGTTTAGATTTCTTAGACGTTCTTACTCTAAAATTCTTATAGCGAAGGTATGGGGAATTGTACAAGTACAAATTTGTAATGTAGGCCTACGGGGTGAATATGTTACACGCATACTTTAAAAAAATCAAATAATACCATACCGATAGTCGCGTTAATACGATGCTCACGTAGATTGTATGCTTTACAGTATTTCAATTGATTACTACGGTGTAGACCTCGTAGAAGAAGATGTACACTCAGTTGGGGAACATACCGAGTCGAGTCTGTCATGGGCCATTTTTATATGACTACAGGAGAGGAAACACATGGTTCGGTATTACAGAATGTATTTTCCCTTACATTACGACAGTTCGCATGTGTATCTCACTCTTTTATGGCACTCGACGTCATTCCAGCGTCCGTTGCGCATCATCTGTACGCAGTCTTCAGTCTTTCCGGTGCGTTTCACTTTGAACGACGGTTGACCTATGCCCAATGAGTTGTACACCAGGGGTGACCCGTCTAGCCAAAGGTAACCATTGTTGTGGACATCGTGACTCCAGATCCAGTAATTGGACCTCCTAGAATCTGTCAAGATAAACACCAATTGGAACATCCCTCGTCATTTTCGCTTGGCTTCAATAATCACTCCTATCCATTTCAGCATTTCAAACCTTTCGCAACATTCGTTGACACTCACACCTAAATACATAAAATAAAATTAAAAAACAGCCATTGCATCACTTCCGCTTTGCTACGTTAGACCCCATGGCCAGTTAGGAAGGTTTACTTAATGACGATGGTGCCATTACATGTGATGCGAGCCCAATGGCAATGCGTTGCCTCTGCCAAATGTAATAATACTGATTCTAGTTACCGTTACGGTTCTTGTAGCTAGTTATGCGAACTCAATAATATATATCTCACCAGGTACCAGCGTTAGAGTGACTGCAACAATGTTTACCTGTCTCAGTCCGTCCTTGATGATGACGAGTGACGCCCCCTGTTGCTTGCAAGTCCCCCTGGCACCGTGCCAAGTACGGAGAATCATTTGATAACTCAAGCACGTGTGGATGGCTTTCATATACCTGTATCTCGTTTTACGGCATTTTCCTGAAATGTACTCGCATTGAGGCATTCATCCGATTATTGTATACTCGGATTTGGATGCAAGGTTTCCATTTCCGAGTACCCTGCTAATCAAATCGCTGCTATTTTGAAATTTCTGGATAGATTTCACTCGGTGGGCGTGACACACAGCAAAAACGAGCTGTGCTGTTTATGTATTTTATTTTGATGTTCGTGTACACGAACATTGGCATGCTTATCGCGTTTTCATTTGCATACTTTGGTAAACATTATAAATTGTTCAAATGAGACTAAAAAGACAGATAATACTCTGGAAATTATTCATTATGTTAAAGAGTGTAATAGTGCTTTTGGCGGGGGCTTTGGCCGACAATTTTACAGCCCCACTCCAAGTATACAACGTACAAGTTTTGGGAATTCGGAACTTTATGTTCCCCAAGCCCCCGTTTCACGACAACATCCTAAATTTAGGAGCTCCTAACTATATAACCCAGTTTAGCACCTCCTAAAGTTAGGTGTCGATTTAAGAAGGGATAAGACTTGTGACGTCTTCGTGAAATACTTGTTATGAGGTGATACCTTTTAAGACTTGTTTAGGAGCTCTTAAATAGTTAGGAGGCCGTCATGAAACGGGGGCTAGTTTTCCTATGTCGATTTGAGTCGAACAGTAGGATTTGAGTCGAACGGGAGAGTTTTCTGAGTTCACTTCGTGACTGGTGGTTGGTGGTATTTGCCAATTAATGGCAATTGAACCGACACAGTTGTCATTCCATTTACCAACAAAGTGCCATCACTTGTACGATTTTCTCGTCCGATTGAGACACACACAATGATGTATATACTGTATTCTGTACTATTTGATTGTATTGCATGAAATAATAGGATATGCCTCATATGTACAATTTGTATACCAATTGTATTATATTGACATGTAGATATATTGCTGCATGTTCTCTATATCACTGTATGTGATTTTATGAGAATAAACTTCTTCTTCTTCTTCTTCTTCTTCTTCACACACACACACACACACACACACACACACACACACACACACACACACACATACACACACACAAACACTAGTAGTTTTAAAAGTAGTAACCCACTAATCGTACTGGGTGGGCACCAAATTGATACGTTTTATGTCCTAATCCGTGTCACGACGGCTGATGTAGTAGATGGATACGTGGCCGCCGTACTTGGTGTCATGATGAATACTGGGGAAGGCTCTGATGTTGAAATATGGTTGTCGTTGAATTAGCTAACTCCAGTTACATATATAATATGCAAATTATGCCTTTCAGATATGAAATCATTTGTAGTTAAATATTTTAAATAATTGCCCTATGGTATTATCATGAAACTATCACGACAATTATGAGTCAAGATATGCTATATAACCCTCCAGCTACCCCAGAAGATGTCTCGTAGCGAGTACGTGTACTATCTTTTCATTAATAAGAAGTTATTCCTTCTTATTTTAAACTACTTTATGTATGTGTGTCATTGAAATCGTGTAAATCGCCAGAAGTCTCTCTAACCGCAAGAAATTAAATCATAAGACCTAAAAACTGACGTATTAATATATTGCCGATTAAGGTACATTTAATAATCGTAACCCAGGGGCTATACGGGTAGATCTAATTACAAACTTGTACTCTCAACACGGCATACGCCGGGTCGACGTAATGGACGTGTGTTGCTTGTGGTATTCTGTGCTATTACTGTAGTTATGGTATGTAAATACAAAACATGTTTATGTCCTCTTTTTTTAATTGAAAAATAATTATTCGATCAATCACCATATTTTGATTGAGTGACAGTATGCAGTGACACACACACACACACACACACACACACACACACACACACACACATACACACACACACACACACACACACACACACACACATACACACACACACACGTCACAGTTGACTGTCTGTATCTATACGTATAGTTTACCATCTCACCAAGAAAACAAACCTTGATCTTGAAAAAAAAGATATTGAGAATTGTGAAGCTTTAAACTATTTCTGTGTTACCTTCAGTTCATAGTCTTACGAGAGTAATCCATATACTGTGGTAGCGATTCACGACTCTCGTAGATCTACGATCGTCCCGTTGCGGCTGGACCACGGTATGCGTTTCACGAAGGGATAGAAAAAGCATGGCGTGAGTCATACTCCATGTATGGAACTCCAATGCGAATCTTTTGTGAAACGCAGGCCTGAACTAGATTATTGTGTGAATTAAACCACAACGATTGTGTGTGTATGTGAAGAATACTTTTTTTTAAAAGACACGCCTTTAGGTGATGATATTTAATCCTGGAAATATAGTACTAGTAATTACCATCAGCATTCTACGAGGGCGTCTCCTGGTTTTCAATGGTAGTTGTTCCAGACGCTCTGAAGGTGAGGCCAGGGCTACAAGACCGCTTGGATGGTATCGTTTACGATCCATCAATGTCAAGATCTATTTGCCCATAGTAAAATGGGCCATTTTCTTTCTTCTTGATTCTTGACCCATTTGAAAGGAATGCGAGCTCTCGTGCATATTAAAGGTGGTACAATTGATATTATTGATTCCGTGACTAACGCGATTAATTAGTTATAGAATTTTGAGAAGAGAATTAAATTAAAATTATGAATATATGTCCAAAATGCATCCTTGTGTCTGAGTATGTTGCATACATGGTTATATGTTATTCAACTTATGGCCCGAAACATCTGCCCCGCGGTCATTTAAATTACTCTGTCCGTTACACGTGTGATGGTGTGTTTGTTCGGTGACACTGATGTCATTTCCGCATACTAGTATCGGCTAAAGATTACACTATGGGATGACGTGTTTCTATATTTATTGACATGGTCGCTTGCACTACCCTTCTTATCGTACAGAAGCAAGAATTACAAAGAAGTGAATAAATTATGTACGATACTTGATGAAGTTTACTTTAACACTGAAATCGCCAAAAACAAGTCTTCTCTCATTTTGATCGCAAACCAATTTACGGTAGAATCGTCAATATTGTTTATAACAAAGATCTCCTATACTGTGAGCTTGGATCCACGTTTTTATCCAATCAGATTGTTCAGATTGTGCCACGTGCATGAAGACGTTTACTGTCTGTCTAAAAGTTACAGAGTATCAATATGATAAACTGATGGTCTGATATTGTAGAGATTGAATATCTTTAGCAAACGAATTCCTATAACCTATATAATCAAAAACATTTATAACATATACGCCAGCTTTCGACATACAGCATGAAGGTATTAAGCTAAAATTCATAAGCACACCTGTTATCTAGTTTATTGTGAGTAGTATCGGGTAAATATTTATCGTAATTCTTCGTAATCAGACGAGATCTGTCTTCTTATTGTATACAAAAAGAATTGTGAACCAAAATAGCAGTTTTATTTCATGCATCCACACATACGGTGTCTTACAATAAATACACTCATCCCCACTCACACCTATATTAGCTGTGCGCACGACGAGGACAGAGGAACAATACGTGAACAATTTGTGTTTAATCCAAAATGAGAATGAACAATCATTTTCAAGTCCTCTTCGGATAATTTTGAAAGTTCAAGAGGGAATTATATATAGAAACATAGGAAAAAAACATGTAGCACTAAGTTATGTATAATATATGTTCATATAGCACTGTAAACAAAATGTATCTCTTGCGTCAGTCAGCTAGTCCGTACGGATATCGGGACAATCACACACCGATCCCTATTCAGCAGCGGTCCTCGTCACACCGGAAGTTCGCGAAGTTTTTAGAAGATGGTACCTGTTTGAGCCATGGCGCCACCTATTTGATTGTTGCCTGAAGGGTTCACGCCGGCATTTATTCCAGCGCCCATTCCGCTGTTCATTGGAGTGTTGAATCCACCCATCTGATTATTCGCCCCGTTGTTCATGGGCATTCCTTGGTTCTGGTTAAAACCCATTCCCATTTGCTGCATTCCGAACATCGGGCGGGCGGGCCTCACAGCCTGGCTGGCGGATTGCTGGTCGTGACCCACCTTACAGCACACGGGAATTATATCCAGACATTTGGTTCCGGACACTTGGTGGGCTGGACACATGGCGATACCGCGGCCAATGAAATCATCAAAGGAAAGGTTTTCGACAATTTCAGATGCTATTGCGTTCTGTCCTCGGACAATGGTCACAGGGTTGCCCAGAATTCCTCGGGGGGTCGGGCTTGGACCCCACCACACGGGCTGGGTTAGGATGTCTCCCATAGCCTGACTGGAACACCCGTCCTCGACTCGAGAGAATTCGGTGACAACCAGTTGGTACTGCCCCTGTAGAGTGGAAGCCGGTGATTTGTAGTCGGCGTAGAGCTTCACAAAGTTGTCCGATATTCTAAAGCGATTTAACCACGGAGGTAGGAAAGAACGGTCTAACATACTCAGCGTGATTCTCATCTCATCTCCGTTAGTATTTTTTCCTATGCAACTTAGGAACCTAGATCGCCTGGTAGGTCGTTGACCAATCAGATTCCTGGGGTTAAACCCGTTTCCGGCTTGAGCCCAACCGTTGCCCCGATTTGGAGTCCATCCGTTTAAGCGTTGTCCCATTCCTATGGGTGGCTGTCCGATGGGTGCTTGTGCCATACCTTGTCCCAAACCCGGCTGTTGAAACATATTGTTACCATCCGGCCAGAACTGCTGACCCGAGATTGGGCCACAAATGGCAACCAGCACTGCGAAGGTAGTGAGAACTGTTAAGTGCGTCATGTCTTATCTGGCGACGCTGAGTTGAATGGGAGCCGAGACGATAAAACGGACCGTACAGTGTATTTCGTGTTATATACCGGGACGGATTCTCGATGGGTGCGGACTAGTTTGTCCCCGGGCGCTCACATATATAGGCGGAATACTTCCTGTGCAGGCGGGGAAGGCGCGGACGACGACGTACCTCTAAATACAGGGATTGGGTGTATTTATACACTGTCGCCATTGCTCAGAATTACAATGTCGCATCCCAGTGCTTCTTTGGAATGCTTTCTAAATACATGTACGTCACGTCTTGTGGGCAACCATTTTGGTGGAAGATTATCAGAGGCGTTATGGTGAATATATTTCCGACACGCACTATATAGACTACTTGCATTAAATTACCAGCATGATATCAACAATGTTTATCTGAACTTCGCGTTAATTGGTGCATGTACACGTTTGGCAGTTATTATTTTATATTAATATGGATATTATGCAAATTAGCCGATTCAAGGGCTATGCTATCAGCATTTAAGCAATAACCAGTATGCCGTCATGACATTATCATTGCGTCGCAAGGTAATTTTATAACATATATGTTAGTTATTAATTACATGGCATAAAACAGATTATAAACAAAAGTGCCGCTAGCTTGATTACAAATAATTTAATTTTAATATATATATTATCTAGTTTTTAAAAATATAATATATTTAATATACATCGCTCTTGCAAGTAGCAAAACGACTGTTGAACAATGAAATAGCTATTTTCATCTTGAGTAGGCCTTATGACCGCATAAAAAGTAAGGGTTTTCTCGTTGCAATGGTAATTCCTTTGGTAGCTAAAACTCTATAATGTTTTCCCCTAAGTTCCAATGTCATACCTTTCTTTAAATTAATCATAATGGTTACTTATTAACCTTCTGTCGCCTGGAATGAAGACAACATAAGTACATCAGGGAACGTCCTGGTTGCTTCCAGTTCTAGGTCACGTGCAGCGCAACTCACGTGACCGGAACTGTTGTATATTTATATAAGGTAGAACCAGTACGTCGACCTTCGATGCTCCGCTCCCTCAGGCTTAATCAGGATGCAGACATCAGTTGACGGGGCAATCTCTGAAGTCGCCATGCGGCTCTCCGATGGAATTGTTCTATTCCAATACAAACCATGTCATTTCCGGATGTGTTGTGGCGTACACCTTGAGGTTGAGCCACATCGAGGCTGATACTGCGCTGAGTATATCTACCTACTAATCACCGCCTAAAAAACTAATTTTGTACAAATAGAGCGACGATGTAGGGTTAGGGAGTCGGTTATGGTATGAATGTGATACGATTCATGGCTAATTGTAGTGCAAATAGTGTCATTAATGATAATACGTTCAAGGATAATTGACGTGAAAATAGTGCCATTAAAACAACACTGTTCAAGGCTATTTGTTGTGAAAATAGTGCCATTAATAACAATACGGTTCAAGGATATTTGTAATGCAAAAGTGGCATTAATAACAGTACGATTCAATGACAATTGTTGAGCAAAAAGAGCCATTAATATCAGTAGTATATTGAGGCATTTCTATCCTATTACGATCTTGGGTCCCGTTCCACAGAACGATCGTAGCGCTACGGGAGTCGTAACTCATAAGTCACGACTCTCTTAGTGCTGAAAAAAATTCAAATTGATCTGTGGAACGGTGTCCTCGATTATTGATCCACCACTAGTTCAACTGTTAACTGCTAACTGATGAATAGCATGTATTGTTTTATTATCACTAATATTTTATGTTTTGGGTTTTAGGCCCTGGAAGAAAAATGCGTTATGCAGATTGTTAGCTCATGTAAACATACATGTATTAATAGTTTGTGATTATCGTTATAAAACAAAGAATGGGTTATTTTAAAATGTATATCGATATAATTTTGATAGTATTTCTAATACACAGCCTCTTTACATGTATACCATGCCAGAGGTCCAAGTGTTTAAATTAGATACATCGCTGTTAGGCCGGAAATCAAGTATAGAAATCCCGGGGAGGTTGTCAACCAATAAAGTCTCATCCTTAGAGGACATTATTTTTGACAATTAGAAAGTATTCACTTTGTATCTCGTAGCCAAAAATAAAATATATAATCGACTATTTCTACTCTTCGGCTTGTTTCTCGGTGAGTGTTTTTAAATTTTTGATAGTGTATACATTTTCTTTTAGAGGTTTCGAACATTATAAAAAAAAATCTATTCAAAGTTCATTCTTGACAACATTTGGGTGTAAGAGAGAAATATTTCCTGAAGCAATACGACTATGACGATGCGTCTTGGTTTTCCTTGGAGTCTACGCGTGTCTTTTAAATGTAAATCTCCGTGCAATGTCTTGTAGCTATCAGAGTTTAAATATATGAAATAACATAGTAACATGACGCACTACCATATCTAAATTTATAGTTAATATCGCCTATGTTTACGAGGTGCTACATTAGACTTAATATATATGTTGACTTACTATTTTAATGTTTACGTATTCGCCAAGTCCTCGTTCGAGAACATGGAAATATTAAATATTATGTTATATATTGGTATATACGCAATGTATCAGTGTTCGCTCAATTGACATTCTAAAACCCCTCAGGATTGTCCAACTCAAACTGCTAGAAGATAAACATCCATTCATATTATTCTATTTCAACCTATACCAGATGAACGTAAAGAAGTGATGTCTATCAGACACTTGCCTAGTGGAAAACTACAAGCTTTTTCAACTATCATCCAACTATCAAAATATCGTAAAACCTTATAAATCCAGCCACCGGTATTATATGTCAATGTATAATCTAGCTTATGTAATTAATTTCATCGTAGCACAGTCGCGGACTGGATTAACAGTTCGAATCCGCCCAGGGGGCGCTGCACCATTTGTAGCGGAAGTTACTTTTCGGACACGATCACGATAGGATTAATAATTAATGCAGTTATACTTAACATCCTTGGTTCATCAGTGCCAGCCGGTGCTCTCGTGTTTACTGCAAACTCAGTGCTGCGTTACAGGTTTCCTCCTGTCGTAAACGGGACGTCATGTGAGGTAAATTTAATAATCTTGAAAGCTGGTCTAAATCTCAATTGGAACAAAATATAGGCTAGCTATCGGACAATCTTGTATTATCCGCAGCCACGATCTAATATTCAATGATTAAATGTTGACTAGTTTCCGATGTAGGCCTACTACAACTTTAAGTCTCCAACACAAATTCATATTGTATAAACCTAAATATCTGATGATCCTACACCACGTACAGTGATATATTTCCTTCCAAATGATCTGTTATCGATAAATAATGTTCTGGGCAATCAGCTGGCTAGCTGATGTGTATGACCGTCTCTCAACCGTTTGACCTAGGACCAATCACAGCGTAGTCTTCTAACCACGTGAATAACAGCGCTTTAACAATGGACTACCTATACCTATTTTGCATCTGTTATACACAATCCTTATTTATCACCGGCAGATAAAAAGATTCATTTCGATGGGTTTGCGTGATTGTTCATACCTGAAAGCGCGAATTCTTGCAAATATAGCTCTATATATTACATATGAGCAATGATAAAAAACTGACATAGGTGAAATCACACTATATTTTCCATACCGACAACATAGTGTACGAGTCCTTTTAAACTACCGAGATCTATAGAAACCCCGTCTAGGCATTTGACCCGATGACATGTCGTGAATTCATGACGTCATCGGAAGCCAAATAAAATGTGCATGTGATGCAAAGTGCGAACAACCTTCGATTGGACAGGGTTCATCGGCGAAGAAGAAAAAAATAAAAAATAATTTGGAAGAATAATTTTTATAACACGGGTCATTATATATAATATTTTGTTTGTGTGTGTTTGCGTCACAATACCAACGTCTGTTATCATTCAATAGTCAACATATTATATTCCTTGATCTGTACCAGTCATATGAATATTCCATATACACATATTGTCAGATCCATCCATCGGACAAACATACCTTGGAGATAGCGCTGAAATATCAGATCACACACACACGCGCACCCCCCCCCCCACTAACCCAACGCACCACCTCGACACGCTGCCTATGTTTTTATCTACAGACGG
>JAUTBT010023336.1:0-20446 GCA_032361225.1 Lepetodrilus schrolli
TCTCTCTCTCTCTCTCTCTCTCTCTCTCTCTCTCTCTCTCTCTCTCTCTCTCTCTCTCTCTCTCTCTCTCTCGTGTCTATAGAACTGTCTTGATCACAACGTCTCTCTCATCACTCTCTCATCTCTCTCTCGGCATCCTGTGTATTCTCTGAAAATGCCTCTCCGTGGCGGATATACCAACACACACTACAAGTATATGGGATTAAACTGGAGGAATGTAAACTGACAAACGTTTGATGATTTCTACATTTTCCATAATAGATGATAAAGATAACAGCTGTTTGTTGTTTGCCAGTCTAAATGTGATCGTTTGTTTCCTGTGTACACTGTTCATAATGATCATGACCTTCATAGCATGGATACAGCGAGTTCAAAGCATAGTGTACACTAGTTTGTGGAATTGACGGCTCTTTACGATGCAGTATGATGGGGTTTTTTTAATAGCTTTTAAAGTGATTTGTCTTGATATTCTATGACTTGTAGTTATTGGAAACGAAATGGCGTAAATTGATAAGGTTTGCGTAATGTGTTGCTCTCGATACAGAAATGAATCAGTAATTCTGACTACACATTAACCCTTTCCATGCTGAAGGCAACGGGAGAGCAGCCCTAAAGAGCAGTAAATGTCCCTAATACAGCAGGGAGAGGGTTAAACTATACACCAATGGTTCCATTGTATAATGTTGACTAGCATTATTGTGTTCTGTTCCACGCCTAAATACTAAACACAATTTATATCTACTATATGCATATTTATAGATTAAAATATTAATAGTAATAGTTTACCGTTTAGAGCCGTTTTAAACATTTATGTTTTTATGTAACAGTTTGTCAGTTTACTGAAATATATAATCATGCACTTAATTAATAGTCAACCCTTTAGTCTAAAAGTATAGATCAACGTATTTATATATTTGTTTGGGCCATGTTAATCGTAATATACATAACCGTTTATAAACCAATAAACAAGGACAAGGACGACGTGAAAAACAACAAATTCAGCGAACGTCACCGACGTCGGTAGTGGCAACACGTCTGACGTGTATAATGTAAAACCACAGATGATCTGGCAACTAAAAGGACCACATGTACAGATCATCCGCCACAACTGTTGCATAGCATCAGGGAGAAACGCTATCGCCTCTTTTTGAGCCGAGCACATCTGTTTTGTAACCACCCGTCAACACGTAACAAGAGATGTTTCACAAAGTTAATTTAGTCCAAGAATAGATGCAACGGTTAATTTGTGTCTCCTGTAGATTTAATTATTGAATAAGCGTATTCTTTGGTTGGAATAATGATCAGATCTAAGTTGTAGAACTTGAATGTGGACTGCATTCGTATTAATTTGTGAATCTGCCGGAACTACGTTGTTAGCCTCGGTTTGTAAAAGAGTCACTTGACAGGTGTCGCTGCAGCTGTTGTTTTTGGTGTGTATTTCCACTACGAGGCTCCAACAACCATTACGTGTATATTCGAACTATGTCAGGCGTAGCCTTATTTTTAACGAGGCTCATAGCGTCTAAAATTACATCTAAGTGCAGATATATCTAAATATAGTAATAGTGTACTTATTTTTTAAATATTCCAGAAAAATACGGTCAAATTTCTCAAATAGAAAGGCGTCAGCTACGATAACTATTGTTTTGCTATGGACTATTTATTTTAAAAAACGATCAGTCGTGCTTACAATGGTTTCGACAAAATGGACCTATCATGCTGTCCCAACTCAGGTCACGTTAGCGTTTCAATCCCTCGACTGGTTTTCCAATTCAGAGACGGCCTATGGATAGCGCAATGTTCCAAACAGCCGTTAATTCCAACCTTTTGGTACCTTGAAATTAATATACACCGGTTGAAGCATCAATACGCTTGTATAAAAGATGCACGTGCATCGCGTACTTGTAAATTATCTTTAACAAGTTCTACCTCATTTACCTGTTCCAGAGATTCCATTTCAATAGCGTCCACAGGTGTAATGTTAAACCCAGGTATTTTTCAACATAACGGAATGTGAAATGAAATTAACGACTTACCCCAAAAAGGTGTTGTACTGGTAACTTTCACAATTTTTCAATTATAGAAACGAAGAAATATTAATTGTAATCGTGTCTAGATTGTACTAGAGTTGATGTTCCGTGAAGGTTATTTTCTTAAATAGTTTATGCCTTAAATTAGTCATGTACGTGTTGAAGCATTACCCCGTGAACCTGTCTTGTTTGTAGTTATAATAGAAACTGAATTAAAAGATGTGTTAAGTTCACTACAGGGCTTTGAAGGTATTCACAAACTCTAAATGTCACACCATTATATAATATTCCGTACATCCGTGAATTTGTTCTCATCAAAGAATTCTGGAAGGGTTCTGACCAAGCTAAAATCTCGGCATTTAGCTGTGGTTTCGAAATGTTATGCAAACATCTACTCGTAGTTGGGAGAGGTGAAGATGTCTCCCTTGCCTCCTCGTATGCTTGCAAGGCATGTGGAATTCCTGGAAGCGATATTCTCGTCTGCTCCGAGATGCCAGAAGAGCAAAATGACATGGCACTTTCTGTGTGGTGCCGAACAGAAGAGCTTTATACAAACATCGTATGCATGTGTTTATATACACACACGTGCACGCGTATGCGCGTGCGAAAACTCCAACGAAGCAGTGCAACCTAAACTTTGGCATCTATCTCTCTCTCTCTCCAACTCGTGTATTGTGTACCGGCAAGCAAGGCGGTTGCTAGGCAACGCGGCCAAGTTATTCCACAACTTTGTGAAAGCGACCGAGTCGGGTTCCATCCAAGGTCTCTGATTCCTGCTATAGGATAGGTGGGAAGGGAGAAAACATTGATCAGACCACGCCGGGTCAGGTTAGTTCATTTACTCATTTCTATATTACCGGTATATTGCTTAACCTTGGCTCGACGTTGTATCTGATGTTCTCGTTTTGGATTCCAAACAATACGCCACGCATTCTTTCATTGCAATATGTTCCTCCTAGAACAACAGATTAGGTCGTGGTTCTTATTAACTTGTCATGACCTAGTTGTTGTTTCCATAAGAATGGAAACCCCCCCTTGTCGTACAATTCCTGCAAATGACATTCTTGTGGGTTTTAATTTATGATGCTCGGTCGGGGCTGAAGGTCATTATGTTTGGGGCTTCGCCAAGGATCTGTGCTGACTCCGATACTTTTTCACACATTCTTGAGTGATACATTTGGAGTACCGAAGGACTCGCTCTTGGGGCGATTCCGGTGTCCATGTGCATTAGACGGAAATGGATGGCTCCTATAGATATCGTCTTGCATGGATTTAGAAGGTGACAGTAAATAGTTTAAATATAAATCATATTGATTGGTATTATATGTATAAGAAAGGAGCCGCTGAAATCTTGTTCTCTAATACTCTAGATCTGCTTAACTGTAGTCTAGGGGGATATTTTGAATAGTAATATTTGTGTGAGAACGAGGTGCGACACAGACTAGGATATAGAGTACAACTTGAAGTTTCTATACACATTTATCATACATATACGCAAATCAATATGGTACCATTTGGTGTGATACAGGCTATACCATTATGGGCCGAGGTGCTGGGACGAGGTGGTATACAGACCATTCGGACGTGAGGGAAAGAGGGAGATGTCAATTGTAGGAAATATAGCATCTGAGAGGTTAATACACCACAATTTTCCGATTTATGAAAAGCATGTATACAAGAGGGTCATCTTACACCAATGATTGCATCAGATACCGCAGCTATACCTTGGCCGATAGCCAAAGTATGCACCGGAGTTACTCCCTGAGAATATCAAGCGTTGATATGTTTCGTGGACAGTATCTTCAACCACTGTCCACTACATGAAGCCTGGCCATTTGATCCACGTAAAACGTGGAGCAAAACTTCAGTTTCTATATTCACAATATATCCACACACACACACAACATTTCTTTCTTCTTTTTTATTTTTTGGTCACAGATACATTGAAAAAAAGTAAGCTCTTTCTTTTGTTAATCTACGCTTCCATAATTAATCGATTACTCAAACGTAATCAAATTAATTTTCTCTTCAAATTGTTTGTTTTTACTCAAATTGCTATGAGTGTATGCGTTCTGATTTGATTACTGTATACTTTCAATGTAACAATTTGCTTTATCTGCCTGCTTGACCCGCATCGAGGCAACCGTTAATATTGGCAATGACTCTTCCGATATGGGCGGTGTTATTTAGAGGAGTTGAAGATACTGAGGTAAACGGCAAGTGCGTTTCTCAGTAGACATTAGCGGGTCTGTTACATGTATCAGAAAAGTGGCAAAGTTTGCTGATATATACGTGCTGTAATTTCAATTTGCGGAGTGGGCCCAATATGTGTGGATGCCGTTGTAAGTTTAGTTGTACTACATTAACGTATGTGTCACTATGTGTCTGTACCATTTATAGCATTTTATACGTTTCTGACACTGATTACGGTTGTGTCATTATAACATGATACGTTAGTGTGGCCAAACTACGTGTGTGGTACTGTATTAGGTATTCGTGTATACAGTACCAGCAGTATGTACATGCACATTGATTTGTGCCATAATATACATGTGTATTTTACGCTGTTGTCACTGTATACAATTTTCATTTGTCACTGTATACAACGATGGCACTGTATACGTTTGTGTTACTGTATACCTTTGTGTCACTGTATACGTTTGTGTCACTGTATACCTTTGTGTCACTGTATTTTGTGTCACTGTATACGTTTGTTACGTTGAATACAACTGTTTTAGTGTATAGAGTATAGCATATTTGCCTTGGAAATATAGTAGTATCAGAATACGTAATAACCTTTTCCCTATACAAAGATGATCTTGCCACTTTAAGTATTACATTATTTCTTGTCTGTTGTAAAAACATAGTTGTAAAAACAGACATAGTCATAAGTCATTCGCAGGTGAAGCAAAGCTAACAAATGCCAGCACTTGTGTGATCACATACTTTAATTCTCTCCATGCTGGAGGCAACCGGAGATACCCTAAAGAACAGTGCTTGTGTCCAATGCAGCAGGGAGAGGGTTAAACTGATAACACACAGATACACAGCGTTACACATTCGCTTCTAGTTCTGTATCTGTTTTGTGAGCGTGAATATAGGCACTGAATCAGAAGATAAAAAACATCCTGATTTCGCAATAGCCTTCACTATCGTTGCTTGTCGCGTAAATTCTTCATTTATCTCTATGAGCCATTTTATCAAACGTGACCTTGTAATTTCCTGTTGCGAGGCCAACATTATGTAATACATTAATACTACTGTATTGATATATCTTCAATGAGAAATAGTATCATTCTTCATAGATATTTTTTGTAATCTTACTGTAAAGTCTTATAGTAGATGTGTACTAAGCCTAAGGTTTGTGATAATAGTAAAGTATAACTGTACTCTTGTGCTAAGGTGTCTGTAGTCTTATGCTAAGGTAATGCCTCTGTTGTTTGATGTTAGAGCACAGTTTTACTGTGGTTTTGTGCTAATCTAAAGTCACACTATAGTTTTATCCTAAGCTAAAGTCATACTATAGTTTAATCCTAAGGTAAGGTCATACTATAGTTTTGTCCTAAGGTAAAGTATTACCATAGTATTGTCCTAAGGTAAAGTCATAGTATAGGTTTGTTATAAAGCAAAGTTACACTATAGTCTTATCATAAAGTAAAGTCATACTATAGTTTAATCCTAAGGTAAAGTCATACAATAGTTTTGTCCTAAGGTAACGTCACACTATTGTATTCTCCTAATGTAAAGTAACGATAATCTTATAGATTTGTCATAATTAAGGTGTTATAGTAAGTAGCATTGTTCGAAGATAAAGTCTTACTGTAGTTTTGTCCTTAGGTAAAGTCTTACTGTAGTTTTGTCGTAAGGTACCTGCCAGGTGATTTCATCAAAGCGATTACCTTCTGCGACTCTCACCGCCCTTTGCTAGTATTACCTTTGCTCTTATCAAATGACTAATTGCCTCCCTACAGATATTGCCCATTCCAGTATACAAATGGGCGATGATGTCTCGTAAGTTTGCCATTATCAATTCGTTCTTAGCATCCTGCGCGTACGGATGAACATGACTTATAGTGCGCGTGTAGGTCAATTGGTTTAAGTACATGGAGCAAAATCGTTGGCAAAGATTTGCGATGACCACATTAGGTAGAAATGGCATTGGTGTGGAAACGAGGTCCTAACGATAGAATCATATCGTCTTCTAGAAATTGGCGGTGAATGTAAAACACATTTTTTTAGTTTAAATAGTATACCGGGGGAAATATCAGTATCGTAAGTAAAATAGGTAATAGTAAATAGTAATAGTTTCGATACTCATTATATACATGGTTAAAAGAATTATCTGATTATCATTTCGAAAGTGAAAATACAACTGTTAGATTAAATAGCTTATGTTTTTGTTCATAGATATAGGATAACTATAGAGGATGGTTTAAATAGGTGAATGTCCATGTAATTTTTAAACTCGATACATCTTTCTCAATGTTTATCTCCTTGAAAGCTTCCTGATATATTAATATATTAAATTATATTAGATCTCGATAGCATCTGTTATCGTCGTCTTCTAGGAAGTATTGCAATTTTGTATGAGTTGGTCTTCATTAAATACTTCGAGAGGCATGAATAATAATAACAATAACAATAATAATAATGATAATAATAAAATTTAAATGAGGGACATAGCGGAATATAAGTCACTGAGTTTGACATGGGTGGTTGAATCGATAGGCACGTGCGTTTTGTAACCTTATAGGAGCGGAAGTGTAATTTTCCGTCTGTTAGTTCCTCGGTCGTCTCTTCTAGGAATATCTTCTGCATCTTCTGGATAGCGAGTGGAAGAGGAGTGCTATTCCAGATACTTCCGCTTCCGGAAGAAGTCAAATCACACCCGTGGAAGACGTAAAAAAAAAAAATTCTCACGTCTTCTGGCCTGCTTTTCACGAAAGGCGCGTACATGTAGTAAGGACCTAAATGGATGTTTACGTCATTTCCTGATATAGTAAAAGATTGACGTAGCCTACGCACTGCTTTAGACTTTACAGTGCGATCCTTTCGTAACACGCAGACTAGGCCCCGAGATTACGAAACCTTTTTTAGTACGATTTCATGGTTCAAGTTAAAATTTAATATGGGGATTTGTGAACAAAACTTCGAGTTTAGCATGAAATCGTACTAAGAAAAGCTTCGTAACCTCGGGACCAGAACGCACGTGATTCATTCCGGTGGGTCACACATCGAATACGATACACGGCTAGAGATTGGGCCCAGTTTGTGACCGTGTTGATATGGGAGAACTATACATGTATACCGGTAGTCATTTTCCTGTTTCCATTGCAGAGAGAGAGCGAGAGTTGCCCGTGGTTGCGAAGGACGCATTTAGGCAGCAGAGGCTACACTTCAATCCATACCTCAAGTATACCACGTTACACATATAACAGCCCAGAGACCAGTGGCAGCAATGGAGATAAGAACAGGGATTATCCTCTCAATATTCTGTAAGTACACAATTTCAGTGTATAATATTTTTTTATATTTATATATATATATAAAATAAAAATAATAATAATAATAATAATAAATAAAAAATAAAAATAATAATAATAATAATAATAAAAAAATTTAAAAAAATAAACCAAAAGAAAAAACAAACAAAAAATTAAATAATATATATATATATATATATTATTTAATTATTATTAATTTATTTTTTTTAATTTTTTTTTTTTTTGGGGGTGTATTATTATTATTTTTATTATTTTATTTTATTTTATTATTATTATTATTATTTTTTTTTTTTTTTTTTTTTTAATTGAGGTTTAGAGCCACTTTCAAGATTAACAATTTAATAAGTACCCCGTATAGGCTGTACATAATAAGTTAAGAAAATAGGTTGATAAATTACCTTTAACCAAAATTAATGAGTAATGAGATGAATATTTTATAGTTTATAGTTTATCCGTACTCCAAATACCCGGTTCCCTCACTATCCACGCGCTTTTTCATGGCAGCAATATCTCATTAAAGTATCAAGTTAAATTCGGAGCTTCAATAAACAACTATAAAATGACGGTCAATTCTTTAATATTATAATTGTTTCAAACCACAGCAAAGTTCCAGTATCCTATTTATCTCTTGTCTGTTGTTGATTGATTATGTCATGACTGTTTAATATAAAATCATTGGTTTTATTTGTTATTTCTATAGTATACAATGTCGTGATATTTGATGACTGTTTAATATAAAAGCATTGGTTTCATTTGCTATTTCTATATTGTACAATAATGTCGTAAATTGTTATTTTTGTATTTGTTACTATACATAAATAATATATGCATTTATATAGCGCCGCATACACCATTATTTTTGTGCTCGGTATACTTGTGGAAGAACAAATAGGGATAAGCCTGTGGGAATATGGATGTATTGCTTACGACTGCTACTTTGAAAGTCTTTAGTGTTTCTGCAGACTTGGTAGTTCTATGTAAGCTGTTCCATAGCTTTCATGCATGCCAAATTAGCTCCAAAACATTTATGTTTTCTGTCAGTGTTTGTTGTGTTGATTTATACTATTCCTCTGTGGCTACAGGTACATTCCTAATGTCCTGTGTTGGACAAGATACCTCAGTTCCTCTTCCGGAGTTCGTGACTCATCCAAAGGAGTACTCATACATTGTCAAACAGCGAGATGTGACCTTGACCTGCGAGGCGTACGATGCGGTGGAAATTACCTATAACTGTCTGGGCGTCAAAATGGATACCGACAAACAGAAGACATACCAAAGCTTCGAGCCCGACACGGGCAGGATTTTAGTGAAGGCTACGATAGATGTGTCTTATAACGAGGTGAAGGGGTACGAGGATTACTGGTGCGAGTGCTACGCCTGGACTTCCGCCGGAAGTATGGAAGAAGGAGGGGAGGGAACTCCGCAGTACGCTCTCAGTAGACGAGGATTTGTCATGATTCCTTGTAAGTACTTCCTTGCCCGGTTTTTTATGTGACCTTGACCTTCACATACCAAGTTCGGATCGTGCTACAGTACGTTTCACGGAAGGGACTGTCGTACAGTCGTCCAGACGTATATCAATGATATTAATATAGTAGGAAATGCATACCTCGATATGCTTACACCCGACCTTCTGGTATGATCCTTTCGTGAAACGCAGTTGGAAAGTCCCACAGACCAAAACACAATTTAAAGGCATACAATCACAGATTAAGTTGTGGGTTTGGACCGAATTGGAGTTGAAAATGCAAAGTAAATGTACTTAGCATACATGTAATCGCTTTTTTACCTCCAAATATCTTTTCTCTGCTGTAGGATAGGTAAAATTCCATTGCAGTTTACATTTCCGGTAAAACCCGAATAATCAGTTGGTAATGTAATGTAATATCTCAATTTTCTATAGTTTAATAGACTAAGGGGAATAACTGAGCACGATCAACATATCTTTTCACGACCACTGGTACCAATAAAGCTACATATATAATAAATATTTTTAAAATAATAAAATGTTAAATATTGAAAACCAGTGGGATATGCGGAAACTGTAGCTGGTTACCCAATATGCTTGTGTAGACACATCAAATGTACATACTTTCATGTAAAAATACGTTTGATGAAATATGTAAATAAACCCATGATTGCTTGTCTTTAAGGTCAGTCGTACAGCTAAACTAGTTCATAGGAAGGGTTGTTGGATAAATTATATCAATCTTTAACTTGATCTATGTATACTCTATTATGTTTTATTCCCATTCGTCAACACTTTTTTTTCCCATATAAATCCGCATAATTTGGATCAAAGAATGTTTTACCTCAAAACATTGAATTAATTTCTTTTTGTATCAGTTCGTATCGTAACCGTAGACGGCACTATACCCATCCACTATGTGTTGGTCATTACATATTTGTTTTTGGCTAAATGGCATCGTATTTTGGCTTTAGTTGACACTGTTTCCAGTCTGTACCGCGGAAGGTGGTCGTTCAACCACGCAAACTATAGCACAACAGCTTGGAGGTCCAACATCTTGAATAGATCGACAAGTTGTACATTTGTACAACACACATTTCTTTATTGGTATGAAATACATTTGTTTTCAAACGTGAGTAAAACCTGACCAGGCCATTGGAATAAGTAGTTTCTGTAGTGCATTATGTTATGTTATCCAACGAAAATTTACCATTGTGTCTTAATATGTTCCGGTTCGTGGGTATGTCGTTACTGTAGCGGTTATGAAAGCCGTGTACCGTTTTTTAATACACGACCCGGAGGCCTGTTCAGGAGCGCGCGAACCAGGAATTCGTGCCCTGAACGTTCATTTGGCGAGTTATCGCACTCGAGAGCGCGACTGCTGTGAAGGCACATCGCCCAGAAATCCAAGATGGCGTCTGGCGCTGTCACAGATCTCGAAAATGCAGATGATTTCTTTTAAGCTTTATGTCCCGCAGACCTTAGCAGATCGCTTCAAGCATGGTATATACTAGCTAAGTTTAAGCGAAGGTTATATTATGCATATATTATATTATATATTATATTAGTGACAGTGTAGGTTATTACTGAAACCTCGATAAATCAGTTCATATTTTACACCTTCGAAATTCGAGGTCGCGCTCTCGGCAGTTCAGTGGGGCTAGGCGCGAACTCTGCGATACTCCGCATATTGTTCGCGCGCTCCTGAACAGGCCTCAGGACCAGCCTGTACGAAACGGCGTAACTTTAAAGCAACCTAAGTTAGCAATGGCGTAGTCTATGGCTAAGGTTGAAGTACAGGTTACCTAGGAGTTACTCATTATTTGTGCAGGGGACTCTTTTCATGGTACTATAGATGAAATATCTTACCAAAGCGCAGTTGTAGCTATCTATCTTTCTCGTTTATCAGATTATTCTATGACTAGGCTGCTATGATCGCGTAGTGGATACGAGACCTGCGTGAAACGGCGCCCAGATCGCAATCGAAACTTGCCACACGTGTAATGATATGGAATGTGATCGTGCTTTACGGTAATATGTTCGCGTGAATATCAAACCAATCGCCTAGATCCGGGTTCTCAGAGATTCCATTGCATTTGAGAGCGTTGAGAACCCGGATGACGTATCTATATATGTAGGTTGTTGATAGAACACTGTGAATGCATGGTATTAAATGGCCGGAGACTATAGAGTAACTTTAAAAGAGCATATTTCCAAGTGGACACGTCATATTCTTTGTCAAGGCTCACCCGAACGGACTCTTTCTCCAACCTTAGCTATAGACTACATCATTGCGAATATAGTACAAGGTTGGAGTTACGCCGTTTCGTACAGGAGAGCCCTGGCGTAACTCTAAGGTTAACTTTTACTCCAACCTTAAATCACGGGTTTGTTTACATATTTCCCACTGGTTTTCAATATTTTCATATGTTATTTTTATTTTTTATTTTATGTTACGTAGCTATAATGGTACCAGTGGTCGTGAAGTTCTTTTGACCGTGTTCAATTATTAGAGCGACCCCTCCTAGTCTATTCGACTATAGGAAATTGAGATATTACAGTACATTATTCGGATTTTATGGCAAATCTAAACTGCAATAGAATGTTACCTATCCTACAGCAGTGAAAAGATATTTGGAGGTACAAAAGCGTTTATATGTATGCTAAGTGCATGTACTTTGCATTTTTAACTCCAATTCGGTCCAACACGACAATTTAATCTGTGGTTGTATGCTTTAACCATAGACTACACCATTGGTAAGATTGTATTCGGAGTATGGTTACCTTAGAGTTTACCATTTGGTACAGGATCTGTATTCTAAAAACGCTTTGTGGTGTTTTGCATTCATAAATTCTATTTAGAACGGCGAATAATAGTCGCTTGTAAAACTCCATAAGCATCGCCAAAAGCGTCTATTACAACAAGATCGTAAATATTGGTTTTTACTTTCGAATAATGTAAAAGATAAATTCATAATATATTTAGGAGACATGTTAATCTAATGTATCGTTTATCGAGCAATTCTGCGATACTTTTAGCGTCAACGAATGAAAATGCCAAATAATCAGATTATCCGTGCGATCAATTTCTCTCGGAACACCAGTCACGACTCTATTGCAATCAACATGCCTTCCAGCATGCAGACCACGTGCAGCACTAACCAGTGCCAGAATGCATGGTTCCCACGTCGATGTCCATATGTGCGTTTTACAATAGCGAGCGCTGTACACTTACTACTTTGGCTGGTGCCAGTCTATTGACATTTCAAATGCTGCACAGCGCAACACGATAGCATTGCTCGTTAGCTTCGCTATTCCGAGCACTACTTCACAGATTCACTGACATATTGAAACTGACATGACCTTGTCGGATCTTAAAGGTGTAAGATGTAAGACAACGAATGGTTAACACAGAGGACTAATCACAATAGGGGCTGGTACAAATTGTATCGCAAATTCCATGTGTATATCTACATTTGGTTTGTACTTTTACATCAGCGTGTCGGTTTCTCAGCATAGAGTCTGCATATGTAGCAACTAAACTAAGCAATTTCTTAACTGAAGATGAAATTGACAATATCATAATTCCATTTAGGATTTTTCCTTTGACCATTCTTCTTCTGTTAGCATGTTATATCATTGATCGTTGTGTACGGTTGTAAATTGCTACTCTTAAATTATGCACAAGCTCTTGAAATAGGTTCCTGGGAACTTGGTAGCAAATTCCCGAGTCTAGCGAGAAGTTATTCCATTGGGGACTACTCGGAATGCTTTCAATGGTTCGCTGACATCGTACGTAGCCGTTCAGGTATTAACGATATCTTAACAAATCGGTCTGTTTCACGAAGCAAGTTTAACACTACGGTTCCATTTTTATTTCCTATATTTTATTTTTATTATATTTATTTTGTTATTTTATTTTATTTGTGCTTGGGTCCGCTTTCAAGATTCCTTCACTTGTATCTCGCCTTTCTTTCACTTATATCACGGCTTGTCAGTCTATTATCTCAGGAGGAAACCTGCAACGTTCGAATGTTGCAGTAAACCTGCGAGCGCCGGCTGGTACTGACGGGCCAATGATGCTAACTACAGACAACGGGATCCTGTTGATGTCGGGCTCCCGGGATGGGATTTGAACCAGGGGCCATTGGCTCCAAAGTCCAACGTTACCTGCAGCTGGTTTAGCGCTTGGTAGTGCAGTGGCAGGTCGTCAATTTTGGGAGCTAACTGTCCCCGTTCTAACCCGATCCTGCATAAATGTTCACGGAAGTTACCGATTCAACACGATCATGATTAATTTAGTAGAATGTGTTGCTAGTACTGTCGCAGTGTAGTTGTCGTCCTTGGTTCTTCAGTACCGAATGGTGATACAGGTATTGAACGAGTCTTCGGCTATAAGGCATACACTCATGGTTTGTTGACATATTTTACCTGAAAGTATGTACGTTTGATTTGTCTACACAAGTATATTTAGCAACAAGCTATATTTCCCGCGGGTGCTGCTGGTCAATATTTTCATCTTTTTTTCATAGTTTTGTATTTTTATCTGGTTTTCAATTTTATTTTATTTTTCATAGTTTCGTATTTTTCTCGCGATAAAAATACAAAACTATTATTATAAAAAAAATGAAAATATTGAAAATCCAGCAGCACCTGCGGAAAATGTAACTTGTCAAATATACTTGTTTAGACAAATCAAATGTACATACTTTAAGGTCAAAATACATTAGAACATGAAATATGTCAACGAACTGTGGTTGTATGCCTTTAACATATAATATTATTTTCCAATGTTGATAATTTAGACAAATGTCTATCTTTCCATCGAGGCCACGCCCTTAACAACGTGTATTCTTTATTGTCATCTACCACAGTATTTACAATTAGAATGCAAGTTTTGTTGACAGTGTGACAATCTATGATTATAATTTCTTTGTAATACTGAGATAGAAATGTGCTATTGATAGAGCAAGACAAGTAGATCGATGAGATAATATTCTGCTATATATTAGTGTTTCTGGAGAGAGAACAAAATCTGTGAACAATAATGTTATTGGTATGTATATTGGTTAATTTTATACCACTAGGATAAGTGTCATGAGTATTACTTTTCTAACTATATGTTTCTAATCTACAGACATTTCTATTTAATTCAGCTGAGTGCGCAACATGTTGCAGTTATACATTGATAGCTACTAAAAAGCCATTAATTTATCTTGTCCCACTTAGAAACGATGTGGATGGTGGGTTTTTTCGAAAAAGAAAAAAATACTCAAACATTTTCTTGAAATTCAGCAAATCTTATCTGGATGTTCTGGGAAAATGCCAACAGAAATCTAAGAATATTTTAGAACGTTTCCTATATCTCGGTTCGTGGGCATTTTCATTCGTTCAGTTCATCAATTAATCGTTTTAATATCAGGTCTTGGATATCCGTTTATATCCTCAGGTTTTGATTTATATTTCTAATAACTGCAGGTGCAGCCATTTGTGTAGTCTGTGTCACACCTTGTTCTCAATCAAAATACTCCTATTCAAAATATCGCCCTAGAGCAGATAAGCAAGTCTAGATTACTGGAGAACAAGTCAGAGGGTAAAGACATTCAGCGGTTCCTTTCATATAAATATAATACCAATGAATATAATTTATATTTGAACTATTTAATTTCACCCTCTGAGACTATGGATAGTCTACAATTTGTGTAACAGATATCCGAGTCTTACATCCGGGTGAACATTCATATGGAGACCCGGATGAGTCGTCACGTTTACAGACAAACGTACTCTTTCGATAACATCATAAATTACTTTCCATATTACGAGGGTATGCTAATCTACAAGATTGCCATAAAGCTAAATAAATCGTTGGATTTGGATATTTTTACCCCGGGTCATCGTACACTTGGAAGGAATTTCCGGCCACATGACATGCTGCGGAGCAGACGATAAAAGTCAACCGGAGACCAGATGCATGGAACTGAAGACGTTTTGGGAGAGTGAGGACGACTTTTGTCAGTCCCTGATAACTTCTACTCATGGAATCCGAAACAGGCGAGCGGATTCGAGAAGCATTATCTCCGATACCCTCTTTTGAGGGGAAAAGGCAGACCCCAAAACATACTTCTGTTAGAATACAAAACCGCGGCTAACATTCCTGACCTTCTGGCACGTCGCCAGAGAACACTTTTTTTTATCTATCCTGGTCCTTCGGTGCTGGGTTCTAAGTCTGGACATCGGGTTCAATAATTAGTTAGCGAAGTTAAGGAAACACAGTATGTGGCGAGGTGACGTGCTTATAAGTCTGAGTATAACGTATGTATCCAATTCATTTATGACGTTCATGGACCCGTTCCACAGAACAGTCGTAGCGCTACGAGAGTCATACCTCTATGTTAACGCATAGGAGTCAAGACTGTCGTAGGGATACGATCGTTTTGTGGAACGGGGTGGCCAGGGCAACCTTTCATGAAGCTCTCGTATCCGCTGAGACACCACGTAGCGCTGTCGTAGCTGTTAGCGACATAGATTGAGCTATTTGGTCTCTTACGAGAGCTTCATAATGACGGTATGCCCAGGCCTGCGTTTCACGAAAAGATCATGAAGATGGTCCTAACGTGAATAGAGGTTTCCGTCATTTTACGCTAATGTAAATCCATGGTTACTTTAAGTCCTGACTAAAGTACGACACTTTCGTGAAACGCAGGACAGAAGATAGCTTTGCGCCATTGATGGAATTCGAATTGTATAACGAGATAGGTGCAATAGGGCTTTTCTGTAAATTATCTTAGTTTCATGTGAAGTTACGTAAACTTAATAGGCATAGCATCGTGCATTCGTGCACTCGTGTACGCGTCTGATGTTATATTCACTGCAATTTTAAAACACCACGGTGCCACTGGGTGATCAGGCGTCGGCGTCTCAGCGTGATGGCTTTGGAAGGAATTACTTTTTCTCTGTGATGTCTGTTTACAAGTGCTGCAAATGGGATTCTCCTGCTTTGAATATCAACCTGATGCATCAACTACCGATTCAGAAAATTAATCTAGATTTCCGGAGATATCTCTGAATGATTCTATAACGTCCGCTGTGATCACCCTATATCAACTTTCGATTCATGGATTTTCCTTCGTTCCATAATACACAGATATTTGACGAATGATATCATCAATAAGCTCATGACCTCATTTCATTTATGGGGTTTGAACCCTGGTCTGAATTCTACAACTTGAAATATCACCAGTTACACACTCCCGATTGATTAATACTATCGGTTCTTGGTATCTAGGCCATGGGAATAAGCATAACGTGATATTATTCAGACGATGGCGGTATTTAGACCTTAGTCGGAACTAAGAACACTGGGCTAAGTTAGGACATAATGCGCAGCAATTACTCAGCGGGGAACGTGCACATACAAGATTGTTCCAGACAGGATTACTTGACTTGCGACACAAGATGTCAAGATTAACGATGCGATTTGTCGGAACCGTCTCTCGATGGCATCGATCCTGGTATTTCCAAGGGATTTATATGACTGTCGCATTACGTCCAGAAAGGACGAAAATGACGCATTGTCCTCACAATTATTCCTGAAAATGTCCTCCATCCCTCTAACTCCCTTTAAGGACATTATTATTGCGCGTGGTTTCACTACTGTGTCGGTTACGAGTACAATAGTGATGCAAGACTTGAATTAAAGCGATACTGACAGGTCTATTCTCGTCCTCACGGCAAACCAGTGGTATTATCTGCTGTAGTGTCTGGCAGAAGATGAACATGACTCCATTCACGATCACGTGTTCTACACGTGTATTAAAGAGGATTACGGATCGGAAAATATAAATATACTACTTATAAGCGCTGTCTTTATTGTGGCAATTCAGTTATCATCGTCAGTACAAGCCTGTGCTCGCAGGTTTACTGCAACATTCAGCGCTACGGATGTTGCAGGTTTCCTCCTGCATTAAACTGATAAGCCGTTATATAAGTGAAACAATCTTGAAAACGGCTCTAAACCCCCCTTTTTTTTCTTTTCTTTTTCCAATTTATATCACATCGAATGTATGCACTGTACCAGTATCAAGCAGTTGATTCCGTTGTGTTCTCTGTATTATCATAATATCAGATTTCATGGTTGGAGTTTGTGCGTCGAATGCCAAGGCAATTGCACGAACGGTGGATAAATAGTTTGTTATTGCATGCTTGCAAATACGCTATGGCGACTGTCGGGTTATACCGGTAGCACATGTATTATTCTGATACGCCTAATAGTTTTAGTTTTTAGCAACAAGGATAGTTGTGATTGTGTGCGAATACGCCCAGGGGAGGTTTAGAGCGATGTATTAATACATCATAACCTTGACTATATAAATGTCAGCGATTCCAATAACACTAATTATTAGTAACCATTTATGCGCATGTTTTATTACTCTGTGGCATACACGCCACATGAATCATGAATGTATCGAGCCACTTCCATCAAAATATTTGTAATTACATATACAATGAATACTCCTATTACTGTTAGCATTATAATGGCCATATACGAAATTAATTCGAGCATGATTCTGTATTTTAAGACCAAATCGAATAATTGTTGTCGCATTTATGTATAAATTCTTGAGGTCGCATTAAATTAGGGACGCATTAATTTCCTGGTTTACAGTATATGATATCTTACTGTATTTTTATAGCTTTGGTGGTATACTCTCCATGGAGTTGAGGTCAAATGAATACGTACTAATCCATCGACCTGGGTCCATGTCCCCGAAACTATCGTATACCGTCGATGAAAACTCGATGATCCAGAAAGTCCCAAAAAAATATCTACAAATGCTTGATGATGTCGTTACGTATACGATAGCTTCATGGACCGTGGCCTCAGGCCCCTGTTCCACAGAGCGATCGTAGCCTCCATATTAACGTATAGGAGCCACGACTCTGTGTTAAATCACCAACGTTATAGGTCATAATTATAATCTATGCGTGCAGTATGTTACAATATCGTGAAAACACAGAATGGTAACCATCTATGTATGAGGCTTTTGATAGCATGTGACCTATGCATGGTGGTTTCGACACAGAATGGTGATTCATTGGTCTATTCATTGGTCATTTTGATAGCCTGGTACCTATACACGTGGATTCTGATAGCTTGTTGCCTATACACGTGGATTCTGATAGCCTGTGACCTATAAACGTGGATTATAATAGCCATACACGTGAATTCCGATAGCCTGTTAAATATACACGCGGATTATGATAGCCATACACGTGGATTCTGATAGCCTGTGACCTATACACGTGGATTATCATAGCCATACACGTGGATTCTGATAGCCTGTGACCTATACACGTGGATTATCATAGCCATATACGTGGATTCTGATAGCCTGTTGCTGATTCTGATGGCGTGTGTCCACCACTCAAGACCGTCCGTCTATAAATGGCACATTCTGAATATGTATTGACTCAATGTACTTATATACCCTGTCATGTTTTGCACGTATTTATTTTCACTTTATAAATGTATGTTATATCTCGTGTACCACCGTAGGTGGTTTTGAGAAGAAAAGAAAAAGTTACCAAAAGAAAGCCAGCTACCTAAATTCCGGCCTAACAGTAGACCTGCTGTCTTAACACGGTTTTCGGCTGGTGCTGGCTCAGCCTGTTGTCTATACACGTGGATTCTGATAGCCTGTTCACGAACTGATAACCGTCTATACATGGTGCATTCTGAAAACCAACTACCTAAATTCCGGCCTAACAGTAGACCTGTTGTCTTTATGTTGTATTCAGCCTGTATTGGCCTGGCTAGCATGCTACCGCTACCTATAAATGTGGATTCTGCGATACCGGTAGCTTGTGAACTGGTGACCGTCTATACATGGAGAATGCTGAAAGCCCGCCGGTTAAATTCCTGTCTAAGAGTACTGTACTCTACTGGCCCGTGGCATACAATGGTTCTCCTGTACAAAACGGCGTAACTCCAACCTTGCCACTGGTGTAGTCTATGGCTAAGGTTGGAGTTTCCTTACAGTTACGCCGTTTTGTATAGGAGGGCCCAGTACTGCAGGCGCCACAAATTCTTCCTACAGTATACAGTATACCTACAGTCGCCGTCTGACCATTACTATTCCCGTCACGGTTTGTGGCGGTGTCAGAAGTCAGCTGTTGGCGAAATCAGAATTGCATCTCCATTGCACGTGGGTGGCTGTATCTCGTAAAAACTCTCGTTATCTGTCGGCTGTTGTTTGAACAACGGGTTTCTTCCGGGGGATGCCGACGTGCTACGCGCAGTGTAGGCCTATATCCCAGCGGTGATATACTAGTAGACTGGTGCTGGTATAGAAGCTTTATTAAAGATAGATGTTGGAATGTGGATGTATGGATACAAGGTTATGAATGGCTAGCATACAACCGTCATCAAGTCCTTTCATTATAGGCACCAGGCATGCGTTTCACGAAAGGGTCGTAATGTAATCCGGGCGTAAATCAGGACGCACGCAGGAAATGACGTAAATTTACGTCCGTACGTACTACTGTTACGACCCTTTCGTGAAATGCGGATGATGATACACGCTCAAACATCACAGTTTCAAGAGTTTGTTCTCTGCCCCAAGCCTTGATTCGTATATGAACAGTTACTTGTACATTATCCCAATCAATAGCATAGCTTCGATATTAAAATGCCTTGTACTTTTATTTTTATTTTTAAGCAAAGGTTGTGAACTCCAACCATAGCAATGTTGTCGTCTATGACAAAGGTTGGAGTTATGGTTACTTAGAGTGACGCCATTTAGTACAGGCGTGCCCTGAAGATGTTTTCCTATCGGAATTGTCTGCCCTTGGATTGCTTCAAAATAAAGGTCTATCTGACACTTTGACATGAAATTATGAAAAGAAAATTGGAAACAAATAGCACTGAAAAAGTCGGTTGTCGCTTGGATGGTTTTGGTAATTGCGAACTTGGGTAATATTGCGCGAGATGTCACATTATTGACGTCTGTTGAAGTGGAAATTCGTAGTCTTTTTAGCCGAGGTTTTTTTATCGCCGTGATGTTGGGATGTGCCACGATCCAGATTCTGTCAATCACAAGAATTCACTATCGATGTTCACGTATTTAATGACATTGGTTGATAATGAATTGTTCATTATTTGCCTTCAGTATGAGTTCAACTACGAATAGCGTTCAAATATGCACATGTAGGTGGTTTTTCATTGTTTCAATTGAAATGCTTACAAGATGATCTCACTCGTATCACAGCCTTTCAGTTTACGATAGGAGAAAAAAATGCAACACCCGTAGCACTGTGTGTTGCATTAAACCTGCTATTACCGTATGGTACTGACGAACCAATTATAGTGTACGCATTTGTTTGTGACCGTATTTTCTATATAATTGTTATTGTATATATATATATATATATATATATATATATAT
>JAUTBT010023347.1:0-20446 GCA_032361225.1 Lepetodrilus schrolli
ATGACGCGACCGGGGATCGAACCCGCGACCTTCCGCACTCCGAGCCGACGCTCTAACCATTACGCCACGGAGCCGGCACCTAGTTTGAAGGATACCATACAAGCATTTAACAGATAACATGACCCAAGGTTTAATAGATAACATGACACAAGGTTTAATCTGAATGTTGAGCCTGTACATCGTGGTAAATGTCAAAATAATATTTCTGCCTGGCTATTTAGTCTAACAAAGTACAAGATAAACTAATAGTAGTAACATGATAGAACATGCTTTCATTAGTATGAATCCTCAAATGGGGGCATGACATTTTGTATCTTGTCGAAGCAATGCGAATGTACCAGTGAGTATTAAGTATCAAGGGAAAACATATTTACACGCTAATCCTGGTTGATTGTACAAAGAATACATTTGCACTCTAATGCTAATCCAGGCAGTTAGATACAGATCGTGTATACAAGTATTCACGGTTAGTTTCTCTGTTGCGTGGAGACAGATAGAAGACACGAGGACATGGCATGATATCTTTGCATGAAAGTACTTCTAAAAAAATGTAAATTGAACTGTAAATTGTTAAGACTACCGTATTCACGTATTCCCCAATAATAAGATACATGTAAGTAATGTAGCAACACTACACACCATGGCATTATATTATGGTCATTATGAGTACGGTTTCAAATATATCCTCGATAACGTATAATGCAAGTATGAGAAAGTAATTTGATGTCCTTCCAATCAATAGACTCATGATTTCGTTTTTCCTAGTGCAATTGACGTTGATGTATTGCAGCAATGTTTTTTTAGTTTTTATTCATCTACACAATATCTTCTCTCAGGATTTAATCTATTTACGTATCCCGTTCGTTCTCTTCTGGGGTGCAACGATGTAGTTCATTTCCGGTTTGATTTGAGAACTTCCGGTAGAATCACTACTTAATACACCATCAATACATTGATATCCTTATTCAGATATGCAGACCCTGCCCCCCCCCCCCCCGTGCCACAGAGCGACCGCAGCTCTAAGAAAGTCGTAAGTCCTATACTGTACGTATATATGACGTTACTACTCTTGTAGCCTACCACTGTCCTGTGGAACCTGGCTCTGAATTCTGATAATAAATTCAACTTGTAATATCCTGCACAAGAAACGAGATGTACGCTGACATATAGGTTCCCGTTCCACAGAACGTTCGCAGCGCTCCGAGAGTCGTAACTCGAGCGCTACAATCGTTCCGTGGAAAAGGGGCTAGGTCAGGAAAATAAAAGTACATTCAGGTAAAGTACGTGAATGATGTTCGCTGAAAATGTTTATAGGCCATATTATTGTCGTTAGTGTCAACTACGGAGCGAGAATCCCTCTTGAGAATACGGGAGCGTGTAGGTTAAATTCATTTACCCTCGACAAGGATTAAACAACCCTTTATAGTACACGTCCCTTATGCGGAACATCAAGGACAATTACGTTGACAAGCGAAGACTCCTCTACGCAGAATGCATTAAAATCCTATTATCAATAATGAAAATTACGGGACATTGCCTGATAAAACAAGAGTATTTATTTTTAGTGATGGGCTAATATCTCTAGTGTAGATTGGACTAGACTAGATCGATTTGGTTGCCATCTTCACCTTAACAATTGGCGCTAAACAGTGATTGGCGTTAAACAGTGATTGGCATTAAACAGTGATTGGAGTTATATAGTTTTCCAACGTTCATATTTAACTGTTCGCAAAATACACCACAAAGACGAACTCGTATGTTTATCTTCTTGCAAGCAGTGCCATGCCATTTGAGCAACACTATCTCTAGAAAATATTACTACAACCGCACAGATAAATATGCATTCTTGAAAGATTCTCTCTGGTACGATATTCTTTACATGCATATTACCCGTTCATTACTGACTATGAAAGAACTCAATCATAGAACCTTCCACACATTATGGGCTTTAATAATGAACGAGAAGCAACTTTATTCTCTCACAATTCCCGTTTTATACGATAATCCGCCGCTACGTTGCAGACTAGCTGATAGTAAATTGATTTCGTGGTCTATTGTTATGTTTTGGCAGAAGTTACATAGGCGTAGCCGTAGAGCTAATCTGGCAATATTAAAAGAAAACTGAAGAAAATGTCAAACGGTCGCCTCTTTATCAGTACAATATTGACGTTACGGTCTCTTTTATCTTTAGATGTTTCTAGTGCACACATTAAGCTACAGGATAATGTGATGAGTCAGCAATTACTCTTTGAACTTTTGAGATCCACAGTAAAATGACCTACACAATGATTGTTTACTTCTGATATTGGAATTTGAAATGAGATTCGAATTGTCCATATTGTTTTTAAAAATAATTAGTTATAAAATTGACATTTTAATGTGAATAATATGCGGTTAAATGTTTAAGGTATTACAAAATGTCTTAGATGCTCAAGTAATAATATTTTATCTTTAATAATATTCTATCTTTAATATTATACATTTACGATCGATTACGAACATTTAGGAATGTGAAATGAATGTTGTGTTGGATTATTATATATAGTTAAGGAGATTCATTCATGTTTCGGTGGTGTGCATATACAGAAACATACGCGAATACTCGCAAGTACTCGTATTTCTAATTAACAGCAGTGAATTAATGACCATTCGTACGTTGACCCCTGTGTTTGCCATAACACGTGTCCAGGAAGTGACGTTATACTCTGTCTTGATTTACTTCCGGTATCAAAACAGAGTAATATCCTGCTGTGAATTAGCGAACTTCTCTAAATACCACAACATAAACTTATAAATATTTCTTAATTCGTCCTCTGATATTTCCAAAACGTATTCAAAAGTGACGACTCAGTAATTGTAGCAGAATTTCTGCTAAAACAATTGTTAAATCGAATGTCAAAGAAACATAACTTGTATACGATTACGTTGTAACATTCACCTTAAACTCGGAGTAATACATTTCAATGCTAGTATTTAATAAAAAATAAAAATCAACGTATTGATGACGACTTTTATTCATTTAAGTTGAAACCTATGTTTCTGTGAGCTGTCAAGTAGGATAAGCACGCACACTTGCTGTATATTCAAAATAGAACTTGTAGACTCGCCCCTGTGGTACTTTGTATTTTGTAAGGTTCAGTCTACAGTCGTACAAGAATATTGTGCGTAAGGAACATATACTAATTAAGCATTGTTGTATCAATTTCATTAACCTATTTCCTAATTATATTTTGCTTGAATTTGGTCAATGCATTTATCCAGTACTTACGGTCACACAGACAATCTGAGACTGGTTCTATGCGTTTTCTTGCTGTCCTCCGTGAGCCGACTTTCAGTTGCAGTAATGAGCAATTAATAAAGAGCATGATGTTCCGCCAAAGGGAAGGAACGGGACTGACTTCCTGCAGCGTACTTTACCACTCTGTGGTCGAGGAGGGGGTGGAAGCCTGAAAACATACGTGGGACAGGAACATCGCCAAAAATATCTTGACATAGTAATTAACTTCAATATGGGAGCAGTAATTATGGTGAAAATTCCAACCCGTTTGTACTCGAACTCCTTCTACAGTGTGCAGTGCATTGGTGGATACATGGGGGCTGGGATCAGGACGTGTAAACCCCACTTCTAATTAAGCTGTCAAGTTAAAGATCCTAGGATAAGCACGCACACATGCTGTAAATTCAAAATAAAACTTGTAGACTCGCCCCTGTGGTACTTTGTATTTTGTAAGCTTCAGTCTACAGTCGTACAAGAATAGTGTGTGTAAGGAACATACCGTATACGAATTAAGCATAGTTGTATCCATTTCATTAAACTATTTCCTAATATCAATGGCAATATGTATTTAATGTCGTGACGTTAGACAATCGTCATGACGTGGACCTATCGTTATTATCTTAGAAAGAAACGGAACAGTGAGCTTTCCAACAGCACACAGGCACATTGTGGCATGTATTCCCCAAGTAGTTTGTTATTTGCTGTTAAACGCTATGTTTGCATTATTCGCCGATCGGCTCATAGTGGCATAACATCCCGTAATAGCTTATACATCTGTCATAGACTATATATATATTTGTTAGAGTTAAATACCTGATTTACGCACTTAGTATATATAATACTTGGAATTTTCAGGTATTACGCATAATACCTGAAATTGGACCTGATATCTTAGTTTTAAGTAGCCAAGAGATTGATTACCGTTCACATGTACCTGCAATAGACAGCGCCGATTGGTCCAGTTAGTATGAGGAACTTTTCAGTATTCGGATATAACAACAAATTGGCAAATGTGATGACTACTAAATACGAGAGCTGGCTTATTATTTATTTAAGCCCTTTCAGTATTTAGTTAAAGCAACAAATCTAGTCAAATGAGTTTGACATTTATTTCTTCAGCAATATTTAAATTGGTAACATCAGCTAGTTAATTAAAAAAAACCACTACCTATTGTCATGTGTTATGATTAACAAATATATCGATATCCAGCTCATACATGGCCATTTAAAGTTCCTCAAACTCGGACTCAATAAGGATCCAAAGGACACAATCATGAGTGCTAATGAAAGCTAATTGGGGACATAATTACATATGCATTTTCATAAATCGGCATGCTTGCCAGTTCATAGGTCACATGCGTCGTATCCAGAAGCAATAAGAAACAAATTATCGCCGCTCCCATGATGTGAATATCACGAAGTAGATTCCCGACAGCGAAATCTATTCACAGACTTGGCTAGAAATACCATCCCTCTACTATGAATGGATTCGCGACCTCTAGGTGTGTACATCCATTTATTGCCGTTTCGTGCGGAATACCGTAGCGATAATGGCTAACCTCAATGCTGCCCTAATGAAATTTGATGTGTGAATGTCTGTTTTCGTAATTGGGGTAAATCACCGTGAGTACAAACATTGAATAAACCGAGTGGACAGTAAACATAATATGATTCTGCTAGTAATTGGCTGAGTTAATTGTAAACAGGCTTTTATTGCACACTACTTTTCAATAAAACGCCCACTGCCACAAATACGACCTCGTCCACACCACTACATCCGCCGTCTACTACTACAACATTGACAACAACGACTACCTACTACTCCTCCTCGTCCTCGTCCTCGTCCTCGTCCTCCTCCTCCTCCTCCTACTACTACTACTACTACTACTACTACTACTACTACTACTACTACTACTACTACTACTATCACTAAGTCAATTAGCAGCAATATCATTACCACTACTACCATATCAAACTATGCCAATGTAAACTTGAACAGATGCAGAAACATTACCTAGAACACTTACAATGTCTGACATGGAACAAAACATTTCAAATGACACTCTACGTCCTGTACGACGTCTTTTGTTCAGTACAGTACACGCCCGTCTAGTCATATGTTGATGTTTTACATGGGTCCATTTAGATAGCAAAATGAACTGTATGATCGCTCTACGATGCCAATTTCAAATTAAATGTCAAGATACAATCGAAAAAAGTTTCCTATCATTACCAAAGGGAATAATTACGGTTGGATAAACAGCTGTGGCACTACTGTTCACCCAGTGAACTATTCCCAAAATACCACACGATGTAATTGCTCGTGCCTACCTAATACTCTATAGCGCATTCCAAATCAAAATCGATGTATTCTTGTCGGTTAATAGATGGACATTACATAGGCTTACAAATTACCCCGTAGAGCTAGTATGGAAGTACATGTCGATATGACATCCCATGAGACGAGCCCTATGTTTATAAATATATGCCCAGTGGTCCAGATAATTTTTGAAAAGTAGAAAAATTCCCAAAGCCTAAAATATTACCACGTCGTGCTATCATAACATTGGACATAGACCACGGAGTGGTAATAAGAAGTCCACAAAGCAATACACACATCTATTTGAAAATGTGCGTGTATGAGTGATACCAGACAGAACGGGATCAGAATCGGTTATTGCAATAACGCTAATGTAATTCAGCATTACTGTAATTAATACGTTCCGTATAACCAATTTTCTGGATTAAATCTAAATATTATCTATCCTGTCGCAGTTGTATTGCAATTCTGCAATGTCAAAACAGACGTAATTATAGGAGCTGCGGACTCTCTGTACATGTTATCATGCAAGGCGGTAATGCAATCGCAGATAGTGACACACATGTATACGGCCGGAACATCCCGGAGACATGACTTCGGTTATATAGTATAGTACGCGCCGTCGCAGGAATTTCGGAATATCAGTCTCATTTAATGGGAAGAGGTCCATCTCGACATATGTGACCCAAAGACCGACTGGTGTTATGGGTCTCACAATCTTAACATCCGAATAATTTGACACGACATATAAATTCGTATATCTGCCCTGTATATTGAAACAAATGCTCCCCCGATTAACCGTCATCGCGTCGTGATCACCGGCAGAGTTAGATTAGCGGCATTGACGTGGATATCTCGCTGACATCGTTCCACGGAGACTGGTGATAGCGACACATGTATACCTACGGCGAAGATGGTCTTAACGAATGCGATATATACGATGTCGATCATAATAATGATAATCCATTGATAACTGACAACGATCCTATTTTCGCAACGATTATGACGCTCCTTATGATCGAGTACAGGTTTTGACTAACGCTATGAATATAGAACAGTTATGAAATCCAACACTTAATGAATTCCACCAGTGCTATTTTCATTCATTCTTAATGAGCAGTGTAATGACAGACATGCCAAGCACGCGTTAAATATGAGCTACTTCAAACCTTGGGTGAAAAGGAAAACGAAAGTTACCAGCACGGGAACTCCATTGCGAAGGTTATTAGACAGTAATGCGGGTGCAAGCAATAGCTATTATAGCCAATTACATAAACGGGAACACCTGTCAGTGCTTTATGTGTTATTATAACGATCGACAGGGATGCGAATTTGCCGCATTATATCATGACCAGGAATTATTTGGCTGATTAATAATCTCGCTCGGGGACCTAGTTATACGCATGCCCAGGAAATTAGATACGCCATTAATGTTTGCCTGTGTTTTCAAAACATGCCGACAGTTGTTTCATAAGTAGCGGCATAAAACCACCCGCACTGTTTAATGAGAGCATTTCAGAATATCGATTATTTTTCACGAAACTCACGCGCATGCATTATCGGAAACTAGTTCCAGAAAACAAAATGTTCCTTTCCCAGTTGATAACATACTTATGAGAATATAATGAGTATTTATTCGAGAATGTCCAAAAGAGAGTCGGCGAATAAAATACTCACAAGAAAATAGAAACAGAAGGAAAAAAACAGAAAAAAAAGGAAACAATATGTTGTATCCTACACCCACGTGCCTATATCAATCCTCTGACATCAATTCCCTGTTCTTTAACAATGGAATCACGTTGTCTTATCCGTCAACAAAGACATCACGTACACGGTTCGGGATACTAGTACTGCTGAGTTATTGTGTTAATTGCTGTGGTTGATGATGTTCGATTAGCTATCTTTAGAATACTACTAGACATCGCAGAGTAAGCATTAGTAGATACGTAGTTATATATATATATATATATACTTAGATCAATGTGTGCAAATAAGTACTACCGGGTATACTAAATAATTTACTGAAAAAGGTAGATTTATGATTGATATTAATTCATATACAACTGATACACTATTACCATTAATTTATTTACATATATGGCAAGACATTGTGTATGTCAAAGATATGTATTTAACCTAGATTACATAGTTAAACGTCTGTACGCCTTAACATTCATGTTATTTTATGATAAACCGTGACTAGTCTTCACAGTCCTTGAATAATACGGTATTACCGCTCTAGTAACAACAGGGGATCTACTACCACGTGACAGAGCCAAATCTTGGAATGAGACCGCGTGCACGAGATTACCGTGATGATCAGTGATCCTTGATGAGGACATCCTACCGCGATAGGTGTGCATACTGCCCCTACTGTGCCAGTTCCCACTATTGATTCCCAATACAAGACCGCCAAACCAATCCCTCTGTTCGCCCCAGCCTCCCCTCTCTCGCCGCGCTACTATACTCGATCCAGTTAAAGAAACTTGAGTGGGCGTTAGAGGATTCCTGCTCGGGGAAGGATCGTCCCCAGCATTGCCCTATGTGATGCTCCCTTGTTGAACCTAAAGTACAATCAGAAGCACATCGGCCAAGTGTAGGCTTTCAACTTCTTTCCTTTTGGGTATTTATTCATCCTTGATTGAATATTATATAGATCAGTTTATTAGAACTTTAAGGGTAGGGCGAGGTATTGATTTTGAACTAGTCATCAAAGGAACGATCTGTAGGTCCAAGTGAACGTTAGGCGAAGGTGAATGAAATTTATGTCTGTCTTGAAAGTGAGAAGCTACATAGGAAGCTCTTTTGAACATATTTTTTAACAGGTTTGTGCCATGGGAACCGCGGCGTATCCAAGCGAGTTAACACGCATAGAACTGTAAAGCACTACAGGTAATGGCTAATTTGTGGCTGATAAAACACTACAGGTAATGGCTAATTTGTGGCTGATAGAACACTACAGGTAATGGCTAATTTGTGGTGATAAAACACTAGGTAATGGCTAATTTGTGGCCGATAGAACACTACAAGTAATGGCTAATTTGTGGCCGATAGAACACTACAGTTAATGGCTAATTTTGTGGCTGATAGAACACTACAAGTAATGGCTAGTTTGTGGCTGATAAAATACTAGGTAATGGCTAATTTGTGGCCGATAGAACACTACAGGTAATGGCTAATTTGTGGCCGATAGAACACTACAGGTAATGGCTAATTTTGTGGCTGATAGAACACGACAGATAATGGCTAATTTGTGGCTAAGAAGACCACTAGACGTAATGGGCAATTCGTTTCTATAGGCAGTAGAACGCTTTATGATATATTTCAGAATACGTAGCCTTGTAAATACATACCTTAGCTATGCCTGCAGTCTGAAATATCGAATATATTAATCACTTTAATCAGATGCTTCATTTATCTCAAATATATACCTGAACAAAATGCCTGCTCTTATCATGCAAACAGCAGTTGGAGAGCACTAATAACCATACAATGGATGTGGATAAACAGTTAGTTTGTAGTATGCTATACTCCCACGTAAACAGTCCCCTTTAGAAGATCCACCATAGACTAGATGTCTTTCATAATAGTATAATACCACCAGCCAATAGGATTGATCTAAACAACTGATATATCATCTAAGAGTATTTATTTAGTCTAAATATACATATTACTAGACGGCTTATGCAGCATCTTTGTATACTGCAACACGAGTAATAACAACGGAAACAACGTCCATGAAATATTCACAACTTTATGTTCGGCATTACCTACACACTGTTGTAGTAAACCACCTATGTGTACTCCGGCAATCCGACAACAGTTGGAACTTTCTAGCAGTGGCTACTTCAATGATTGATGCTATTAATCCTATTTCCCCAGTGACCTCTTACAGCTTATCCGTAGAAACAACGCAAGATTTAACTTTCTAAACGTCACATGCTGTGTTATTTCCTACGCTAACCGTTATCGTGAAAAAACGATATTTCTCACCCATGCCCCGGGATTGCGAACGTTTTTGAATACGATTTCATGCTCAACTCAAACTATTGTTTACAAATCATCATATGAAATTTCAATTTGAGCATGAAATCGTACTCAAATTTCGTAATCTCTGGGCCAGGTCTCGGATCTTTTAGAATTGATCGTACAATACTGAAAGAAAATTACGTATGTCGTATGATTTACCCTGGAAGACGTAGAGACGGTAACAAACAACTCTGCTAATGCTACGAAAGCATGTGTACGATTCTTGAAATATCCGTGGATCTGACATATGTTGAGTGTGAACTGTCATCATGTCGTCCCCCACACTACGCTAATCTTGTCTACATTCGATAATTAATCACTGAGTGCAAGCACGCGGATAGTGTGTTATTAACTCGACGTTTTCTCGTGTTTCAGTTATCAAGAGGGAAACCTAACACTCTCCGATTCCTCCAAGACCTCCGCCTGTCAACTTGCATGTCGCAGACGAATATAATATTGGACCTGAATCTGTAATCCGTTTTGTAGTCCTACCACCAAATATGGCAGTGTTACCTGACTATGAAGTGTGTAGGCTTTCCGCGGAGTAGAGTAAGTGTGGTGCCACTTTACCGACAGCTATTTAAACATGGGTCTGTACGTGTTCAGTTGATCGCAGCGATGAGCTGTAAGAAAGCATAATGGGAGAAAATGTCTCTGAGGCGGCGGTGTACAGTGGAGACTACAACTCCAGCACCACCTACGCCGACTTCGTCAGTCATGCCGTCACTAATGTTCTCATCACGATATTCGCCTGCATCATAATATTGGGCACAGTCATTGGGAATCTGATGGTAATAGCGGCCGTGTTAGTGGAACGAAGACTTCGAAAGGTTGGAAACACTTTTATAATCAACCTGGCAGTTAGTGACATTCTTGTGGGCACCATGGTGACGCCGATGGCTTTGGCCTACCAGTTGATGGGAGAGTGGACATTCGGACGCGAATTTTGCGACTTTTGGACCTCGATGGATGTGATTTGCTGTACGGCCAGTATTGCCAATCTGTGTGTGATAAGTTATGACAGATTCAATGCTATAACTCAGCCCCTGAGGTATGCCAGGAAAAGGACGTTCAAAAGGGCGATGATCCTGATACTGTCAGTGTGGGCTTACTCAGTGTTGATTGCCGTTCCCCCGTTCTTAGGGTGGAGGGAGGCTCCAGGCGACTCTCGTGAGTGTCAGATAAACCAGGACACGGGATACGCTCTGTACTCCACCATTGGTGCCTTCTACCTTCCACTTCTCTTCATGCTCTTCTCATACATCAGAATCTACCTTGTCACAAGCAGGAGGACGCGCCAGTGGAGAAGAGGTCCCGGGTCGAGCAAGATGATCACTGAGAGACACAGCGATCAAGAAGCGGCAAATCTGAAGCTCCTGAACCTGAAGAACGCCGCCGAAATATTACCGGCTGCCAACGCCGAACAGACTGTCCAGGAGAAGAGCAGCTCCACGCCCGAGTCCCAGGTCCCGCCCCTGCCTATTTACGGGACGTACGGACAAACAGAGGATGGTTCCACGCCATTCCCGAGGCATCCTCCCTACTCAGGCCCTTCTTCCACGGGCAACCGCCCTCCACGATCTGCTTTCCCAAAGAAGTTGATACGACAGATCTCGAACCTCCCGAGCAGCGACAGCAGTACCACCACCTCCACCTCAACCACCACCAGTTCCGAAACAACCATCGATAGCTTCCTGGACAAACGGGTGTCAATAAAAACCGCCATTCTTCTTGAGAGAAAAGACTCAATGTTCAAGGTTTTCCAGGAAGGTAATCCAAACTATAGGAAAAGTGTAACGTTCCTGATGCCTGCGCCTCTTCCCACGGACGGCAGCAGCGACGAAAAAGACGTTACGGTCGACGAAGTCTCGCGGTACACGGTACACCACATTGCCCAGGTCAACCGAAGGAAAAAGAAGAAGATATCCGTTTCGCAGGAGAAGAGAGCCGCCAAGACGTTGAGTATTGTCATGGGATGTTTCATTGTGTGCTGGCTTCCGTTCTTCTTGGTGGCGCTGATTGAACCGCTGTGTAGAGAGTGTAAGTTCCACCCGACTATTCTTGGAGTGGTGCTGTGGATGGGTTACTGTAACTCTGCCCTCAATCCCATCATATACACATTCTTCAACAAGGACTTCAGGTATGCATTCAAGAAAATGATAACGTGTGGACAGAAGAAGGCTACGACGCTGTTGTGAATATTTACGTACTGTTATAACAAATCGATGCCTACAAACAGGGTATTCACATGAACAAAAAACAACATTTGTTTGTATGTTATCAATAACTGGATAACCAACAGGGTATATATTAGCAGTTACTTCGTATATACAGTGCTAAAATTATTTTACATGTGAGACCGATTTGAATTTTTTTTCCCAGTTGTCTCCTGATGTGTGTATAAATGACAATTCCATGATGGCCAAACTTAATTTATGTTGTTTTACTCATGTTACTGTATAAGTTTAAACGGATATTAATCCTATTATTAATGACGATTTGAGACCCATAAAGAGTAAGCCTGCAAGTGTAACAGACGATGATTGGCGAGTTAGATACTAACGCATCTTATAGAATTAGCCATTTATTTTACTTTACGAAGTGGTAAAGCTAGAAAACGTTTAGTGCTATTTTATGTACATAAACATGTCAAGATACCAACGGGTAGAATAATGAAGGATTGCTCAAGTTACTTCAAGACTACATGAGATAAAGAACTGATGTCTGTAGACCAGTCTGACAAGTAATATGTGTGTGTATATACAGTAGTTAGTAAACTCACAGAAAGTCACCGTCTCAAGATATACACTGCTATATCGTGCGCTGGCGCAGAGAGGTGGCTGTGATCTGTTTAATTCATTATGATATCAGATAGACGAATCATGTAAATACTTTCACACTGTTGAACACATTGTTAACATTTGATAGAAGTCCTATATTTTTTTGACATTTCCAACATTAGTGATATCACTTGTTGTAAATAGACTATACATGTGGAATACGGGTTGCTAACATATCTCGGTGATGTGATTTGACTGGCTGGCTGTGATTATCCGAGTGTTTAGTAAGGAGCTTGACAGGGATAGTGAGCATTTGAATATTCATCGTCTGACGAAGCATGCGGTGATATACAGAACTAAACTACATACTGTTGTGATTGGAGGGGAAGATTCTCTACTTCTATTAGGTGTGGTTTGAGTTTGTGCATAGCATAATATGATGTCTTAGCGATTAACAGAAGAAAAAACACGTTAATAAGATTTATATATCAAAATATGTTACATTACTATTTATTATGCATATTCTGTTGTCAGAATCTCGGCAGTTATACAGTTATGAATATGTTAACTGTTTCGTTATGTAAATGATTGTCCTGCGTTATCATGTGTGATACTTCATATTATTTTTAACAGGACAGACAAAGATACGTTCCATTGAAAATGATATCAAACGCACTGCTAAGGTCAAGATCTTGAGATCAAATACAAACTCTGTACATTACAAAGCATGGCGAAATTCCTTGGGCTAATGACAGTGGAATAAGGCGACATGAAGTCGAGAGGATGCTGTTTTATTCGGCAGGAAAAAATATTTGTTACGGAGAATGTATTCACAAGGGAATTGTCTGTTTATGTTGAAAGTAATATTGTATTTATACGCTGGCGGTCAGTGGTAATGTTGGTGTTCCAAATGAACTGAGAGTATTGAATATTAGTTACAACGTTCGTTATCTAGTTGAAAAAAAGCGCACTGAAGGTTCAATAATTCCAGTATCACAAATTGGAACTTAGATGCCATATTTTTACGAATAATTCTATGTGTACTGACGAGTTAACGCCAATTCTAAACATTAGTATTACATGTTAATACGAACTTTCTCACAATATAGGTTTTCATATGTACATATTGTATGTCTAATTCAATGTATGAAAGTCATCTTGCACTATAAGAAACAAATATCATACGGTGATTATTTGAAGATGTGAACTATATTGATAGAGGCTAATAAACACTCCGCGCCAACATATTCTTATTCAGCAGTCATACATTTGAATAGTATTAAATATATTATATTCATTACTGTATATTGAGATATGTTGGCGCCGGGCATTGGTTGGAGTATGAAAAAACCCCGCACATTTTCTTCGTTGAGTAATATATCAAATCAAATTAGTACATCTCGAAGAGAATCACAATTTGTGTTAAAAAAAAAGAACAAATATAAATACGTATGTTTAAGTGTCCTGTGTATTTAATAACTAAGTCTGTAGTATAACCTGTTTTGTTCAACACTAAAGGCGTTGATAGATATCCGGTTTTATTTTTGTAAACAGTTCTTCAACAGAACTAAAGATTTGTTTCCATATATGAATCTACATGTTCTACCGACAACGCTAACACGCCAACAAACGTTTCCACTATTTGCGGAAAGAATATACATTTAGTGTGTTGACACTGTTAGCAGGACATGGCGACTGTAGCAATGTCAGCAACATGACTCGTATTACAATCAGCTCAAATACAAATGCACGTAATCACGTAACCATCACGGGCACCGCACTGCGCATGTTTTTGTTATTTGATCATTACAACCAATGAGCGTTAGTTTCACATATCGAACACTGTCCCAGTACCAGTTATTTCCCCGCTCCACCTCACCGGAACTGCTCGTAATTATCAGATCGAGGCTACGGACGTACAGCAAGTGGTTGTTCCCAGCATCCCTTGTTGCAAACGTCTTTAGCTTCCTGTCTCTAATTATAAAAGAAGAAGAAAAATTCTGCAAATTTGTTTTCGTAAAACTGACCGATTTCCCAGATATATAAGGCTATGGCGGTTTACAACGTACTTAAATAGAACCAATTATTTATAATTGTGGCATGTTTCACCTTGTGTAATGTTGACATCCTGCTCTATTATATGGAATCCTCACCAATTGTAACGGTTAGTACAAACCATTGTAGTTATTATGTACAGTGATCCAGCCAAAATTGTATTTTTACTTTGATATTTTATATGAGATGTCATGTTATATTTTGTCTTCGTCCCTAAGCGAACAAACTGTCAGTTATATTTGTTAAAGATACCTGAATGTTATATAAACCTTGCTATGACGATCAGAAAATACATTTTCTACCCAAAAAATGAAGACCTTTTCTCTCTTATTTGTCGACTGGTAGTTGGAGGTAATATGTCGCCATTGATATTAATAAGGGGGTGAAAAACGTCACTCCGGATACACGGAAACGTGCTCATAGAAGACATCACGGCGTCTATTGATTTTACGTAAATGAAGAAAAACAACCGTGAAACTTTTGAGATGTTCCCTGAATGCGATTTATATCTTGTTAGGAGGCAAATCTGCGCATAGTGCCAGATTTTCAATCCATTCTTTGTTTCCTTCAAGTGTTTGGCACAATCGGTTGCATTTGGAATCGATATTGTGAACCTTTCAGACTTAAGGCTATCTTAATTAACATTCGGAATACCTCGAGTAATGTTCTGCCTCCTACATCACAGCTCGGAGCCTTCCGGATGTCGGATATATGTCGTAATATCGGTCGCAGAGACACGATGAATATATGTCCAATACAAGCTTTCAAACTATAGTCTAGGTCGTAGTATCAATAAAACGCACTGTAACTCAATACAGGTAGCCACGGCTGGTACAGTTGAATAAGATATGATCGCCGTATACCATTCAGACAGACATCGCAAGCAAATATGCTTTGCATTCGAATCTTGGACTTCAGTGCTTTTATAATCTATTAGTTGGTTGTGCTGAACGTGAAACATGAATGCTATTCGTGAGGGGTGGACAAAAACACATAAGAAATGATTATTCTCAAGTTAATAGCGATCTGCTTCTTTTGACAGCAAGACATACTGTTCTGAAACTAGCAATGCTTTAGGCTTGAATCCACAAACAAAACAAAACATACAAACACACACACACACACACACACACACACACACACACACACACACACACACACACACACACACACAATGTTTACTATCGTTCAGAATTACTATTTGCAACATTAATGTTATTTTTAGTTTGAAAATACGGTAATCCATCTTTAAAAAGAAAATATTCTTTCTAAAGACTAATAGACACATTTCAGTAATTTCCTTACAATTCAGGTTCTCAGATTACTTATTGTGGTTTTAATACACACAAGTGACATTATAGTACTGAACATGTTGCATACATCGTTACTGGAAATATGATAATAATAGATCACAGTATTCTAGTTATGATAACTAGGTGTATCAAAATTAAGCCCGGCATATCAGAATTTTAGTTGTGCTTGTATTTAGTTTATTTAGTAGTTTATATCCATTTAAGCTTGTTTTATTCATTTAACGGTTTCAGCATTTAAGGCAACACCTGTAACACGTAATCTTGCAGTAAACATTCTAGCACCGGCTGTTACTGACGAACCAATGATATAACCACACCGGGACTGTACAGACAGTACCTCCTATTATGATTCCGTCGGAAAGATAACTTCTACGAACATTCATGCCAGGTTATCGGAGTGAGGGAGAACTCTGGATCGTTGGCGCAGATGTCTGAAGAACATTATATTTGTATGTATGTGCTTACATGTACATTCAGCCGAAGTCGATTGAAAAACATAATACTAATATATAAAAAGTTGCTAACAAGTAAACGCTGACTCTGTTACTATCACAATCCATGTAGCTTACATTGATTCAAAAATTACGTTGAACGTCGACCTAGCGAGGAAAACATCTGACGCACCATATGTCAATCTCATTTTCCCCTAATTATTCGGAATTATTACTGGCAAAAGCTTCTTGAAGGAAAGAGTACACGCTTCGTATAGTATGCAGTCAATGAAAACAATTGGATTAGCGCCCTTTCCACTACTAGCTACATGTTGCAGGGATAGTTCTGGGTCGATATCTATGTTGATGGGATGGGATTGCCGCCGAAAGCGGAAATGACCATCCCGTTACTTAAGCACGGTCCCGCGTCCTTCGTAGCAAAGAGAGTTCCTGATTTAATATCCGGAAGTACCAGCAATGATCTGCGACTTATCATTTGCTTTCAGGAACTGTTAGAAGTAGATGTTGCTGTCCCGCCCTGTCTACGATACAGTACAAGCACATTGAGCTTGATCACAACACATCTACTATTACTCAACGCTGAAACGAGATCCGCATCCATATAAGTGATGGTGACATCTTTGGGCCCGCAGGTGCCCATTCATGTTGTGATCCATGCTGTATAATGACATACATATGCTGTCCAGACTACCATTTCCGGACTAAGGCAACAACACGCTCAATGCTATTTTGTCGCTACTTACTATACAATCCACATTTCACAGTTAGCATTGCAATTGCCCGTAAATGGTATCTTATGTTATGAATAGTTTGTACTAAAAAACATTTCGTTTTCACGGGGCGTGGACTATCGGTACTTTTCATATGCATTTATGAACCAAAAGTCACACAGTTCAGTTGTTGCACAGACTTCCGATCTCTCCACGTACTAGGATAATGGTCTTGCATACTGATAATTTACATTATGCAAAGCACACACGCGCGCGCACACACACACACATTCACGAACACACACACATTCACGCACACACATTCACGCGTGCGCGCACACACTCACATTGACACGCACAGACAATGCCAGTTAACAATACGTAGATAAGCCAATGGTACTACATGGACATCATGAACATTGACATATCAGACATTCACTCCACGTGGACTCCTGTTCCGCAGAATGAGCGTAGTGAAAAGAGAGTATTTCAATTCCTACACATGTATACGGAGTTACGACTCTTGTAGTTAATCATACTTAGGTGACTATCCTGATAGGGATATTAAACTATACAAACTCACACTTTCTTTGGTTATGCATACACCGCGAATATGGTGTATCAATATCAGTCACATCTCACCAGGGGCATCCTTTCTAAAATTCATGACAACGAAAGGTAATTCCACCAATCTACAAGGACTACAAAACGCCTGGTAGACTTTTCATATCGTATCCTCGTGGTGCTAGGTTAATACATTGTGCTGTACATAACCATCTATATTTCAAGACGTAACCAACTCACATTGCCTAAAGCTGTATGCTAGTGTAACGGAGGATCATGCCGGTCCTGGAATTCGAACCCGAGTTGCTGGATTGTGAGTCCAACGCTCTACCGAATGAGCCAAAGGGGTAACCAGTAGGATAATCTGATATCAAACCCGGCTACATCCTCCCCTTCCAAGCGGTGACTCGTCCTCAAGTTACTAATCCAGTCACTTCTATCTGAGCCACAAGGGAGCTAGGCATTCTCAGTCCGACAATTCTGAGAGAAGTTCACCGGGAACAACTCGAATACACGTTGGGCGCCATTGTAACAGAGGATCATGCCGATCCTGGAATTCTAACCCGAGTTGCTGGATTGTGAGTCCAACGCTCTACCGACTGAGCCAAAGGGGTAACCCCGTTGGCCGAGACCAGTAGGAACATCTGATATCACAACCGGTTACACTAGCACCAAGACCGATTTCACCTCTTTGCAATTTGTAATACTGGCAAAATGATGGAACCCATTCGAATATGTATTATAATAGTACCTATATACAAGTATCGATGTGCTCTCTATCATGTAGCACGTCTTCCTGGATTCAAAGACAGTCAGTTGTCCAGGGGACAGCCCAGCCGATGATCTTATTGATTCAGTAATCCGGAAGTTGTATGTCATTGCAATTCATCCCTGGTTGTTCTGTACGAAAGGTTCAATTTCTTGCAAGACATTATCATGTCTTCCAAGAAGATGGAACCTTTCTTACAGAAATATATATCCATAAGATGTCATCAATGATGTCTGGAACCAGACATATTGGATAATATTTTACAGCGTTATGAATATACTTAGATTAGATATGGATATAGTGGTATGCAGTTGTAAAATATAGAAGTAATTGGTTGGAACAGCTAGACGATCGTGATAGTCAGCATGGTATTCGAAACAGTTCGACGACGTAAAGGGTGACTGACTGCATGTGCATTTAGCAATTGTACACTGGGGGACTATGATTGTATCTGCGGCTTGTTGTCATGACGAAATACCGATAGCTATGCAGTACGTAATATTCAAATTCAGAGTACATATCGTCTAGCATTACCTAGTGTAGACATATTGAGAAATGCTTCTTCTCTGCGTCGGTGGAAACAACCTTGGTCATAGAGAGGGACATGGAGTATAACTATTTCATGTTCTTATTTGTATACTCGTTACTTATTACTTTGAGAGAGAAAAAAAATAATGTGTGTAGAATTCATTCCTACTGTTTGAGATTATACCGTTATTTATACGACATTGCGTTGACATAATCCAATGCTACCTATATGAATATGCATTTTGTAACAGCAGTTTATTTCGAAAAGTAAAAACATCATTTTCATTGGAATTATCTAAATTTAATTTAATATCATGACAAAATACTTCATCTTGGCTTTTACACTATTGATCAAAGAATAAGACAATCTAAATCTATTTTCTCTGATATGTTGTCCCTTTTGCATTGACGTCATCACCTTTGATTCAATGTTTGAGATATTTAAAGGTATGCGGCCAAATATTGTGCGTGTTGAAAAGAAACGACTTAATTATCTCAGAGTTATCTATGTGAAAGGTTACCTTGACAATACAACAGGACATCATTATAGTTATACTGATGCGTCCCCGGCGTGTCCCTATACTGTTATTTAGAGGTATGCTTCAATTGAATGAACAACATAATCAGCTTCCTGGAGTGTGCTTCCAATCCTGTAAGGAAAATACCTCTCAGAGATGATTGTTAAGCGTACAAGATGTACATTAATCTTCTGCGCACATTATTCGCTAAGGGTTTGTATTTAAGAAATACCCGCCTTCATAAGCTGCACCCATAACTGTAGTTACAGAATATACATATGTACGTACGATGATTGCATACAATACGTACGTGCATTACTTCAATATACCTGGATCGATATATATAAAACACTAATCGATACGTTATTTACTAACTTACCAGCCGGCTGTCACGTACAGTAAAAGTATCGTCAGTTGTTCAGATATCATCATAGTGTCAGTGGAGACAACTATTATGTGCTTAATGAACATATCTGTACACAGTTGTCAGTACTGTCTTTGGTATTTATTGAAACTGGAACACGGGTAACCTTTCATAATACTAGTAAGGGTTTCTTGCAAGATTATAGATTCCGTTGAGTTACTTAAAATGAAGATACCAGAATCATCGGACTATCGGGGGAAATTAACTATAGTAACAAGTTTATACCAGATCGGATACCGAGGGAATCGGACTATCGAAGGTAGGATTACCGGGGTTCCACAGTAATGCTATGAGACTGACATTACTTACACTAATACTTTTTTTGGGATACTTTAATCATTAAATTTCAATAACTGAATATTAATACCAAAACATTTCGAAATATTGTCACCAAATTCTGTATCCAACATTGCCTTTGAGAGTTTTGCCAAGTAATGGGCAATATATATTTACGGTTGAAGGTTAATCTGATGGAGTATGATGATAGAAAAGAGAATCAATAAGGAAAGAGATAAATGAACAAAATAAAGTTGGAATTTAGCACACAATGTGTAGGCGGGCGAGACGTATAGATTTGCAATGCACATCCCAACAGAACCCAGCAAATATTACAGAAAAACAATATATATAACATTTAAAATTTATATATATATATATATATATATATATATATATATATATGGGTCATTTTCAAAAAATGTCTCTAT
>JAUTBT010023358.1:0-20446 GCA_032361225.1 Lepetodrilus schrolli
GTAAATTTGGTTACCAAAGAAAAAATTTTAAGTCCCCCCCCCCCCCCCCAGTCCGTCTACCTTTAATTAGTGTTCAGCGATGCAGTAATTTCTATCGAACGTAATATATTTCAATCAATCAGAATCTGACACATGATAAAGATTGGACGGCTAGTGATTAAACTGATAATACAGTTATCAGACCATGCAATAAGCAATAGACTAACAAGAGGAATCAATTTCATCATGCTGGAATTTAGGGTTCCTAATCTATGGAGTATCTAGTATTTCTGCTAAATATCTATACTAAAGCATGTAATGTTCAGACATAATGCTAAACCCTCATCCTGTCAGCCCCATAACTCACTGTTGCTTTAATTTAACCTTCTGCCCACTGAAGACAACATTAGATGCCCTAATATTGATTTTGATTAATTCAGGAAGTATATTTATATATAAGTATCCTATGTATTATCTATATAAATAATTGATGGCTATACCAAAATTTTTCTTTTAATTTGAAACATTGTATCTGATAACAAGTGACTTAGATACCTGGATATATGGTCGAGTCCCAATGTGCCTACAGTAAAATTGTAGGCACGTAGGGAGAGAAATAAACACCCCTATTAGGGAATGAGAACAATCCTGGCAATGTCATAAGAAGGATTAGTCGGTTTAAAAAAACAGTGGCACTTGTGTCTTGAATCTTTTATACTATTTAATTGTGACATTGCGTCATTGTGACATTTTCAACACCTGTAAAAACAACTGTGCTTGTCATTTAATATTATTAATACATTTATAAGAAGAACAACAGTGTTTTATTATTACTACACATTATAAGCGTCTCTTCCCGCCTTCAGAGTGGTTCAGTCCATTTCACTGTTAGGCAACGGACAGTGCATTCATGCATGCAGGAGTGTTCACCAGACCGTAACTTGTTGTTTTAAGACTTTAGGCACCTTGGACTGTAGGCACAATGGGAACATACCAGATATTTATGTTTCTAACATATTTTTAGATAGATTATATTTTGCACTGATAGTGATAGCCTATGAATGTTTCATTTTAAATGGCATTATAAAGAGATGCTCTCTAGGATCATCAATCTTGAAGAAACAATCTTAAAAAAATACAATGCACAAAAAACTTGCATAAACAACAACAACTTTTAACAGATGCTATGTTTAGCGATTTAGAGATAAAATTCCAGCATAGTTTGTAAATTTTCCTGTGTTTCCATGATGGAACAATTGGAAATTGAATGGAAATTAATCATTAAAATGTTGCAATCAAAATCCATATCATGATGGTGTATAATGAAACTATTGGCAAATTGCTACTGAAAGTGTTATAAAGAGGTGACACTGTACCTATTGTACAGATATAAAATGTTGTACAGGTACATGACAGAGAAACCCCACAAGCAGAGATATGACAAGTACACCACGAGAAGGCTATTGAAACTGTGTTCACGGTCGACCGAGTCTACAAAATGCACAGTCAGCAGTCGTTCGGTCAAATTAATAGATTTAGGTATTCAGATGCTTAGTTGAGTTGGAATGCCAACTACAAATAACAGGTATAGAAGCAGTGGTTATTTATGACTGACATACACGTGTGTATTGCAGAAATGGACAACCGTTCATCACCTGATCATAGGTGTACATTGCATAGATAGTATACATGATGAATTATTGTTTTACACTGCTGGCACTGTTAACCAATATATTTACTTGTCAATATCATATCTAAAGAGCATGCATCCTAGATTCTGTGAAATCATGTATTGCATTGCGTATTTTCAGTTTTAAATTCATACTCGTGGTGACATGTTAGAATCAGAGAATGAATAATTATTTTAGTCAATTTTGGATCATGCAAACAACATCTAGTATAAAATATGTTCTATTCAGTTTATCTTCACCCTTGTTATGGCATCACTATTTTTCTTCTCAACGTAACTAACAGAAAGTAGAAAATAACTGGAAAATATATGTAAAATTACTAAAATAATAACTATTCAAATACTGCCTAGGCTGTGCAACGTTATTAATGCAATCTTTCTATTAACAATTTTACGGATTGCTTTCTATAAAATGTTAAAAGGTTGAAATTTGACAATGGGATGGACATACATTATATACTGGTCATTTGCATACAACTTACAATTTGACACCTAAAACAGTAGCCTAATGTTATCATTCTAATTAATCATGTGAACAATCAAGATGGCTGACTTCTTAATCTGGTTCCGTAAAATTAGGCAATACATAATTTGGTTCCTTATAATTAGGTAATACAATCTACCGTATTGAAGACAATCTTGACAGGATCATACAATTATTGAATTACTTCCATATATCAGCTTACTTAAAAACAACTCAAATTATATATATAAGTTGTGCTAACTCCTCATAAATCTTTCGTCAATAAGAATAGGTGAAACCATTATTCACATTGAAGTAATTTCACGCCCATATAAGTAAACAGTTATGTCTTTGTCAATGGAAAGTACAAAAATATTACATTACACATTAATAAAAAGGGAATAGATATATACTTCCTCAACTTCTGAGTCCATAGAAAACACAGTCTTCAATCAAACTAGTATTACATGAATGAAAAAAACAATTAGAAATTGACAACATTTCTTGTTATCAAAACTTAGCTAAGATGTAAATTTGCACCAAACAATACATTGTATAGATAATTGCACGTGTCAGGGTAAATTAACTGGTAACACATCATTTATTAAAACATCATGGTACCTTAGTATCATATATGGGTTAGAGCTTCAATTCAATGACATGAACTATGAATTAAATGGAAAATGACAAGCTATGCATGCCAATGGATATTGTATGGAATTACAATCAAATATTAAAAACTCTCAAGATTATGATCAATGTAGGTCAGTGTTCGAATTAAAAGGTGGTCCTGGGGTCATTTGAAAATCTGCAATGTTAATAGTGTCTATGGGACCCCCCCTGAAAATTACAGACTTGACCACCATTAACATTGGTTCTATGGAGAATGACCACCTTATTATTTTCTTAATTTCTAACACTGTAGGTTGTAAACATTGTACTATTTTATTTACTTAGGATAATCTTCAAACTTACAAGCATGCTTTATATTCAATTCAATATGTCTACGAAATCTTTATTTTCTCCCCTCATGATCAAAGCAGGGTAAAACTTGAGAACAAAATCCTGTCTTTTTTCGTTACAATCAAAGCAGGCTAAAACTAGAGATTTAATCAAACTGAAGTCTAATTCAAAATGAGAATATTATTTATCATCAATAGAAATAGCACCTCCAGAAGCAAACTCATGTTTGCATTAGAAATCTTACTTGGTACTACTCAGAGTATGCCTAACAACTAAACCACTGCTCTACCAAAACATTAAATGCTGATACTGTAATACCGAAGTAATCAATTAATCAATGAGAATTCTTAACACAAATTACGAATGCATTGCAGGCAGTCTTGGGAAAACTGGGAATGGGTTGGAATGCCTATCCATCTATCATGTGTGTCACAAAATTAAATTCCTAGGCATGCAGAATTAATTAGTTCAGGTTTGATTGAAAGCTACGAAACCCTTCTGACAATTGCAGTGTTAAATGACCTCTCAAGCGTGGAGAGGAAGTCATGGTAACTTATGTCATTGCCAGGTAAACTGACTTTCATCTTCCTTCTGCTGAAGGCTAAAGGAGAATTAGCTTAGCATACTCGTGACTACCAAGATGCAATTCTGTATCAACATGATAATAAGTAATGTGTACAAATATTTCAATAGGTGGTATATTTGAAATTGTTGCTAAGTCATTTCTGAATGTCTACCACATAAAACTGATATCTCCAATATATTGACACTCAAAAATATAGAAAATAGCAATAATACACTTTTTTTCTCAAAGATTAATAAAAGTCACTGTTGTAGGGCATCTCTGGTTGCCACCAGCAGAGAAAAAGGTTGAAAACTAAGAAATATTTCCATGTAATCATATTACTAAATAATGCAACTAAGACATCAAATTCAAAAATAATATAATTTTGAAGATTAAACTTCAACCCATTTAATGTTATAATCGCTACCGTATTTATAAATTGAATAACAATATCTCTTTATATGGTATTGTATTATATCCCTATAGCCTGACAGCCATGGACATTCTAGGTCATTCAACTTCAGACCAAATCAATATCACTAATACATGCATAGCGTCAGCCTAAGTGAGTCTGTATGACATTGAACATGATAAACCACAAGAATCAATAATTATATTCCTTCAATTTCTAATTTAAATGTTACACCAAGCAAACCACCTTGTTGACTTAATTGGAGATGGCAAACTTAAATACCATCTGAAAGTCTGACCATAAATGCAATACCTCAACACTGTAACAGACCAATATTGCAAAGTGATATATATCTAAACTGCTACACCTGCTAAAAGTGAAATGTACACTGAAATGTATCAGAGAAAGGTTTAAATTAGTGGCATCCTGTCCATATGCCTTCCGAACCCGCGATTCTGACACTACATCAAGCCGATAACTGATAACTGTGTCTATTGCGGTACATGTCTATTTCAAGTAAACAACAGCGGAGTTGTTCACATGTCCCTGCATGAATACAACGTTAATTTAATTATAGTGTAATCAATGTATGTTTCATCCCAGCTGAGTTTGTTTGAAGAGTTAAACAAACTGTAATAAACTATGTGGACCTACCCATACTGTAACCAATTTCATTCAGCATAGATTTGACATTAAAGGGCCAATACCACCATTTAATAGGGTTATGTCCAATCATATTTATACAAGTTCTGGTAGATAAACATTTACTCAATAACATATTTCTTTAGGGTTTTTTTACTCAACGAGTTGATCAATATATATTTTCTATGGATTTTTTTAAAACAAACTAACTAAATATATGTAACACTAGTTTTTATTTACATTCGCACATGGCGAAAGTTATAAATCAATGTCACTTTTTATAAATGTGTACAAAAGAAATAATTACTATGATTTTTTTTATCTCCCTTCTCAAGTTCTAATATTTACAAGTCACATCTCAGCAGTGGATATAATATACAATAAGAATACATCTCAGCAGTGGATATAATATACAATAAGAATATCTGTCATCAAATTTATAATGCTAACTCTAAAATAAGATATGTGAAGTGTGACAGTGTTCATTGTGGATAATAAAGGCATTGTGTAACAGCTGTTATAGCAAGAGTAACAAATTAAATAACTCAAACCATGTGACTGAATAATATTAATAAAATATTTATAAAAGTCATACTGTTCTGTGACATGCTGCAACGTATTACTTAAACACAATGTCAATCACCAGCTGATTACTATAAACTATAAATTATTTTCAAAAATTGACACAGAAAAAAAAAGTTTGTTTCGGGAGTCTTTAAAGATTGTTATTGTAAATATTTCAGTGTGTATCATTCATATTCACTACAGATGACATCTAGCCATAAGTACGTGCGCCAGTCGGTTGACAGTATAACTCGACACAGTCCTTCCGCTGTGTAACAGTGACAGTAAAGTGATGAGTCTGCTATCTAGCTCAGCAGTGAAATATGCAAACCCCCCTGAAATGTATAAGCAACGCACGACGCGTTGTGTACCGCGGTACGCCGGTAGCATATGCCTACTCCACGCACGGACAGGTGATACGAGATGCAATGAGCACATTATCCAATTAAGCTAATTGACAATGAGTGACAGACTGATTGGTGATTCACAGGAGGGTTAATTTTATTTCTTACGATTTGTTTGCAAGCTTCCTTGAATTATATGGAGGTGGTAAAGTAACGTAGATCTGCAATTAGCATTGTATCACCTGTGTGTAAAAAGGCGAACCCTTTCAACTATATTTCCGGGCGGTGTGCTTCCAAAAAGTCCATCGAGTTCCACTAGAATGTTATGTCACGATTTACCAATTCACTCGTTAACTTTGTGAGTAAATAAGAATTGCAACTTTGATAACAATCTACTGGCCGCTGGCTACGTTTATGAATATGACACCGAACTCGTGAGAAAGGCCGGTACTCCCAAACATGGGCAGCAGTTGGCAAATTTTAATACCACAGCCAGACTCCCGTACCGGAGTATGTCGACGAGCAAAAGGAGCACAGACGTTCCGGTTTGTATGTAGCATCCGACCTGCAAGATTAAAACCAAAGATCGCACTCACCTTCTAGCAGAATCAGAGGTTTTAGGAATGGGTTAAGTCAGTAGTTTCCGAAAACAACGCCGGGTAGGATAGGATGGTCCACATGCGCAGAGTAGGATGCGCAGTGTACCCCACGCGGAAATTCATAGCGTTCCAGTGAAATGACAAAACATATAGCGAAGGGAGGTAATTCGTGAGGGTATGGACACTCAAAAGTCAACAACAGTAGTTTGAGTAGAAAGAAGGGTTTTGTGCGCAGAAACTTGTTTAAATATTGCAATATAATATAGAAACAATTTTTTTTTTAATAGAAACAGGATCTACTGTATATATTTCTGTACATTAATGGTCGTAATTGCAGCGCTGTTATGATAAGAAATAGCTATGTAAAATAAATATTCATTTGTAACTTTAATAAATAATACGTGCGTGTGACATTTTCCCTTCATATGTTACTTTTCACAATCCTCGTATACATTCATACATATACATATAATATGCATATAGGTAGCTGCTGTTACAGTATGGTGTTTATAAATATGCCGTTTAAAAAGTTGTTTGTATTTGTTGTTTTAAAATACTATCAGGAATATGCACGGCTATGTCCCAGCAAACATGTAACGTTTTCATAACTTCATTTTTTATCTTCATTTTATTTTACTTTACTTTGCGTGTGCTCGCATATTATATAGATAATATGCCTTAAATTGTTCTGCTGAAATACTTAACTCGTATGCATTTTATTTTATAGTCGCGTTATTTGTTTTGTTCTTTAAATAAACTAAGATAAAAAAAAATTTAAAAAATAGATGGGTAGGCCTATACATGCATATTTCGTTACATAAAACATTGACCGTATGTTGATCCGTACGCTTATATTTTTTTGGTATTTATAAGAGACTGAGACACATATCCCACATCAATTCAGGTGTGAAAAGTTAACTGACGCACTAGTAGTCAGGTATGTGAATGAATGGATGATTCATCTGTTAGCAATGCATATATTCTGTCTAGTTACTTTTGAAACAATTTAGAAATAAATAAAAATAAATAATCATGTATTCCAACTATTTTATTACTTTACATCGTACAGGAAGCATTGTGAACATATCTTATGGACTGATTCATCTGTTTGAAGTTGATAGTAGGCTATTTCCGATGCGTCTATTGTCACGTACAAGATCCAGCAGTCGGTTTAAATGTTCTGATGACGATTCAAGGGAGGTAATCTAAATCAGGATTTCCTCTTCAAAATGGCGGCTTTCCACTACAACTATGCGATCGTTTCGCGAATCCCAAACAGTTTCAAAGACAAGGCTGTTGTTTCAGAAGGCAGTCTCACAATTGACTTGGAGAAGGCGCGTTCTGAATACAGGAACCTGCTGGCAGTCCTACAGTCATGTGATATAAACCTGATCGAGCTGCAAGAAGATGAGAAATATCCCGACTGTTGTTTCGTGGAAGACACTGCCGTCGTTATCGGAGGTACCGTCCTTATAACGCGCCCGGGAAACGCGTCGCGACAAGGAGAGGTCGGGGAGATACGCCGAGTCCTCAAGAACGATCTCCATTTCTACGTCCGAGAGATGGACGACCCCGACGCAAAACTCGACGGAGGGGACGTGCTCTTCACCGGAAAGGAGATCTTCGTGGGCATTGGAAATCGCACCAACGAGAAAGGAGCTGTCGCAGTGGCCCAAGTTTTCGAGGATTACGACGTCACGCCCATCAATATCGGCGACACCAACGTTCTTCATTTGAAGGAGGCTATCACAGTGATTGGGAAGAATGAGCTGGTGGTGGCTGGAGGTGATGGACCAAGGATGATCATGAAGCGGATGGATGCTCTGAAGAGCTACAATTACAAAGTCTTGCAGATGCCCACCAAGCTTGGAGCAGACATGCTGTATGTCAATGGAAGGCTGATCCACAGAACCAACGAGGAACTGATGAAAGAAGGCTATGGGCTTCTGGACGAGAAGTTGCAGTGCACCAGGCATCAGCTGAGCCTTGCAGAACTGAGCAAAGCCGACGGAACCATCGCCAGTATGTGCATCCTACTGAGGATCAATAAGAATCAACGGAGGATCCCTTCCAACATCACCGATCCTGATCTTACCCAGTTTCTCAGTATTACGTCGCATTACAAGAACTGAACTAGAAACACCTCTGCAGATGACGTTTGTCTGATCTGATGCAGTTCCTCAAAATTGGTATATCACATCACTCCACAAGAACTGAACTGTTAACATCTGTCCTTTTTCCCTGATCTGATGCAGTTCCTCGTTATAATGTCATTCCACAAGAACTTAACTGAAAATATTTGCCGTTTCCCTGATCTGATGCAGTTCCTCAGTAAATGTCATTCCACGAGAACTTAACTGTGAACATCGCTGCCACTTCTCATGAACTTCCAAGTCATTATCGGTATTGCATTTGTACATGTTTTGTATATATTTAGAGTATTATAGATACTGTGTTAGATCAACTTGTTACCGAGCAATTTAAAAACCATGGCCCAATACTTTGCATGCAATGTGTTCTCTTAAATTGTATGCTTTGACAATGAGAATTAACTTTCAGTTGTGATTCAACAACATTGGTTAACCATGACTGACAAAATGCGTTGAATCGATTATCAATCATTCCTGGAAATATATAAACTATGTGACTTTGGCACATGCATATATACCAATAGTGTGTATTAGCCCATGTTGGCCTGTTAGGTAACATTTAATAACATTGTTAAATTTGCTTATGACTAATTACTTGGTTTTATCGTGGTAGAATCAGTATAAAAAATATGTTAGACATGTCCTGCCAAATGCAGTCGCATTATAAGTGGCAATATATTCTGTGTTATATGAATCTCAGATATCAACTTAAGTTACTAGCTACTTGTCCATTCAATTAATCTGTTAATCTTGTTAATATAATATCATAATGTGATATACCGTAAGCATGATAAGCCAAAATCTTATTTCTTTAATTAAATTATTCAAATATTTTGTTGAGTAGTAATTTGATCAATACACATACAGTTATATTTTCATATACATAATGTTTATATTTGTTACAAAGTGCAGTTGCATTCCACAATAGATTGACTATTTTACATTAAGCATGTTAAATGAGAAGGAACTTTGGAAAATAAGTACCACATGATTTTAAACATGTTAAAGTTGGAACTATTTTAGCATTTGTTTATCTGTTTATATACATATATTTTTTTAAGTCGATCTACAAAGTCCAATTTTGTCATTTTTTACAAGAATGTTCATTTCATTCTATTCATTTCAAAATGTACTATTTTTCTATTTACTAGTATGTCATTCTTTTACGGTTCATGTATCATGCTTTAAAGCATTGCTTATTATGCTTATCGCTTATTCAAACTGACCAATATCAGCTTATTTATGTCAAAATTGTCGCTTATCAAAATGTCCATTTGTCAGGTAATACCTGTTTCCTTCATATCCAACCATTGTTAATAAACAGTCAATGCTCTATGACATTAGATCTTTGAAGTTGAAACTTAGCTCAAATTTGTCCATCAATGATAACTGACAATTGCTAAATCTTACCAAACATTCCACTGTTTTTACCATACCTAATTCTAGATCTGTTTTAGCTAGTACACATGTTCTAATATGTAGGATATCCCACCAATTTGAGCATTAATATACATGTACTTATACTATCTTGTGTTCATGTAAATGTCATTGATGCCATACTTTTACCAAGTAACTTGGAGGCATACAATAGCACTTGTGCTAATGATGGCATTTTGGCATCGTTATTTATAACTGAAAATTAACGTATGAAAGTAATGAGGTATACATCACAAGAAGTACGATATAAACCAAAGGGTAATAATATGTACAATGAGTTTTATTCATGCTAGTTAATCTATGTGATATTGACCATGATCAAATTGAAATTTATGGCACATTTATGTCTAAAAAGATATATTAATGTTTCTGTCAATACCAATATCCTATTAATACTCAACAAGATTAATTAAGGGCAGCAGATCTTTTCTGAAGAAGCTTTCTGCCAAATCTTGAAATTCAGCTTAAGGAATTTGGTGCCATTTTTCTTCCAATCAGTCTGCAGGTTCTTGCAGAGGACTTGAGGCCTGTAGACATTTGGATATTAGTTGAGTATATTATTGTTTGTATACCATTTTACATGTAGACTGAAAGTATGGAGAGGAAGAACTTATTAAGAAGTATTAGAGCTGAACTGTACATGGAAATAGAAGTCGATGTCAATGGTCAATCATATATGTTTATGCCTAGACATCTTGAGATTGTTTTTGCAAAATGTGTTCATTTTGTATTACCAATTTCATTGTGAATGTTAAAATGTAGTGTAGTATTGTCCATTCCCATTAGCAAAATCTATACAGCATTAAATTCACTCCCTTTATCAATTCCAGCATCAAATTTAGACTGCCTGCATCCAGGTACAGTATTGTAAGACTTCCTCAACAGTCAAGGCATCCTTGTTGTATATACCAGCTCTATGTTTTAAAGTTTCATGACATGTAAATGTAAGAACTACTTATATTTTGGCCTTGATTTCCATTGAAATGCATCACACTGTAAAACAAGCTATAATTTGAAAAATCAGTAGTCTGTTGAACTTTTCAAAATTAAGGATCTTTGAAGAAGAATGAAATTTATATATTTATAGTTATCTTGACATAAATTTGTTATTTTATTTTATTTATTTGCTCATCAAAAATGTTGCTTGCTCCAATTACTTTTTCTACATACAAACAATTGCATGTATGTCTTTACTTATCACGTTTATTAGCTACAGCATCACGTGATCATTACTCATTCCTTCACAGTTCTCATCTAGTTGGGAATATCTCAATATGTATAACGACATGTAAAATAAAACTTGTTAAAAGAAGATGGTGTTCCGTTTTGCATATATTAATACTAGAACACATAGACATGCTCTACCAACGGAGGGTAACACTCCCAACACGTTTTAGAGCATTAGGAAGGTGTGGAGTTACTGGAAATAGGCTCTTAACATATTTTAAAGGAATCTTTTAGAAATAATTTTTTTTAAAGAATGGAAAAGAAAGTGTGTCCAACGTCTTCCACAGCGACCAATGTACACGACATATATCGTTCCCATCTTTGGGAGCCATTGCCAAGAGTAGGAGTATATCCTTGCTATGGATGTGGATTTCCTCCTGCCCTAAACTGACAAGACTGGTATAAGTGAAAGAATCGTGAAAGCGGCTCTAAACCCCCCAATTCAAAAATAATAATATCCTTGCTGTGGATTACCTAGTTTTCAAGTTATAATAGCGATCCCCTTTTTGAAAGAATGTTTTTATTACTTGTTGCCATATGACTTCATCGTTGGAACTTTATACTGTTTTCAGGCAGTTGATAACAGTTGATGGTGTCGGATGACTCAATGATTTTTGTGGGCGGCCAAGGGAAGGATCAGATAGTACAAAACGAAGAAGACCACCTAGATATTGAAGACGCCTTCCAGCCATTATTTTCACGTCTATCATCTTAATGAGGCACAGTCAACGTATTTTCAACTATATGAAGGAACATTGCAACCGGAACATCACATCCGGAGCTGTGCCCGATTTCTCGAAACTGAGTTTCAGCAATTTGAATTTCTTGAATAAAAACTCAATTCCAATATTATACATCTCGTATTTTAAATTCGGCAGATTTAAACTCGGTTCCTTTTTATTTCTCGAGAAATCCGGACATGAAGATGCATATGCATGTTTCTCTGTAAGGTCACAATAAAAGAACCCTTGGGAGGTACCATTAATTAACCAGATAAAACATAGTCAATGCAATTCGAACAAAATTCCAGCGAAACCATTAATTTATACTATAAAGGAGATAAAAAGAGCTTTCTTTCACTGGAAATCATTATACTACTAGTATTTTCCTTTTGTTTTTGTTTTTGTTTTTGCTTTCATAGTATATCATCCCAAATATTCACTGTTTGAATTGCACATATCAATTTCCAAGCTCCCGTATAGACCGCCTGGAATCCAAATCAATATGCATACCCTTCAATTTCCTTATACTTATTCACAGTATCAATCGAGTATACATTCTATAAATTGCTCTCATAGTCGTAAATTTAATGTCAATGGCAAATAGATCATCTACAGCACCTCTTAATATATAGTATTAACCTACTCACTTTTGCGAACTAAATTGATCTATATCTTCCCACAAAGATAGTCCACATCCCCAAAAGTCTGTATAGCGGTATTATTAATATAAAGCAATCGTAGAAAGTCAACCTCTCCGCTATTGATCATCAGATCTGACTACCAGCAGGTCGGCAAGGTTCCTGGAACTCGGAACAGTATTTCCCATTTATTTGGATGCGCTGACAAAAACCGAAGATTAGTAAACATCAATTACCGCCACCTATACGCTTGAAGACGGAATTGTGTATTCAAAGCACTCGATGGCATTGGAGACGCAAACAAACACTAGAGTCAGATGAATGGGACGTTGTGATTGCTTTAGTACTTAGTATACCAAATTTAAATTATATTTTTATTATTGAACTTGTTCACTGATGATCAGACAACATAACCGATTTTATTAACGATATTCCAGACAATATTATTTAAGCCTGATTTCCGTATGGACGAAACTATCATACTTGCAAAATGTGCAAACTGTGATGATAACGTATGAATATTGCCTACGAAATACGTGTACTATGATAGTGTATATTGTGCAGTCTCTTGTCAACGATCAAATGTCAGAATTTCAAAGCAATTAGTGAAATGTCAATGACACGGTTAATTAATCCCCGAAGGATGACAGATAGCCCTAATACTTTAAATATTTTACATTGAGTCTCAAAATGTGTATAAGATTTTACAAGTCATGCATATGACTATCACCGCATACATCAACTTATGCATATATACGGCAGATTTAGGAAATAGTGACCAAATTCATGAAACTGGGAGTTTCACGTTTTAGAAGTAGACTTATGAAGTCACTGACAGTTGTAACACTCCAAGAAATGTTTCCGTTTATACCAACGTGCGTAGTACGGTAGGAAGTATGATGCACTGGTACTTCCGGCCATATCTTCCGTGACTGATTTATGATATATATGACTATATATGTTATTCAGGTCATGCAATATTCAGTGAGACGGACAAAATTAAAGAAGCATTGCTAAAAACCGGCATTATTGACACGATAGCTTGCACCATGTTTCTGCATCTTAATTTATTAGTTTCATCCATCTGTGTCTGTTTGCGATATTGCTATATCCAGGACTTATGTCAATACAATCCACGTTGGTCTTCCCACTCAGTGTATCCCATGAGAAAGATATACTGCTGTTATACACAGTGGGGATGGGTAGTAACCGAGCAATCAGAGTCCTATTCAATCACATCAAAAAGTGTGTTACGAAAATTGGAAATTGCTAGCTTCAGAGATATTGGTGGTATTGAGCATTGATTTGCCTAACTATGTGTCGTGTTTGTTAAGACCATGGAGGCTCTTTCTCTTAGCGAAACGTTTATGATATTAGAAATTAATATTTAATACAGATACTATTATCTAGAATATTACGATTGATAGTATGCATGTATAAATAAACATATATCCGTACATACTATTTGACGGGACGGTATATCTTGTACAACCAAACCTCTTTAATCCTAGTTCAGTCCGGAAACCCTATCTTATTGGACGCCTGTTATAGAAAGATAGTCACAAGAATGTGCTATAGCTGCTAGTAGTAGCCGTAGCAACAATAACTCTTGATGTGGTCTAATAGGCGACTAGTTTTAATATTAGAGTAGGGTATTATATTTTACCCTGAATAGGTATAGATGCCATCATATTAACAATTTACTTTTCTATAGGACATGTAATGATTGAGACAATGTATCATGTGTTCTATTATATATTGTATACCACATGGTCTATATAAATACTCATATTACACGAGTGTACTCGCCTAGTATAGTGGCATGGTTTGTTTATATGGACTGAATATAAATACAGTAATGATCACTTAGTTGAAGATTATATTAATTTAGTACTTTCCAGAATCGAGCATAATTACCAGATTACATAAAATAATGAAGGAGGTAGCAGACCTCCCTGCCTCGAGCCTCTGATGGACGAATACCTTTGACCTCTGAAGTATACTGTGAATGTAGATGGTCAAGATAATAACACACAATAGAGTCTCTATTCATGTCCACCCTGGGGTACAAACATGCAGCACAAATATTGTAGATTATCCCCGTAGGGACATAGTTGATATGACGGAATGTGCCAAAGTACCTGCATTTGCTATAGCTAATCAGAAATGCCTTTGGCACGTAGCCCTGTATATATCATGGGAAAGTTCAATGTGTTTGTATATACGAATAAAATGTAACTATGTGCACAGGGCATTGTCCGTGAATAAAAGATCATCTGCTTGTTAATTATTGTATAGGAATTTACGTGTAAAGGCTAGCTTCTTTAATACTATCATTCGATCACACTATTAACAATATACCATATACCTAGTGTGCTATTTGAATGCTGGCTGTTTTAAGTATAGGAGAAAACGACCTAATAAAAAGTATGTAATTGCAGTGTACCTGCGGTAAGTCACCTACCGCGGCATACTGTAAATCTTGAAATGTTAGCGTCATAAATAGTTAGCGTCCGGTGGATTATCGACCTATTAGCGTCATAAAATGTTAACGAGCTCGTCCATATTTAGAAAAGTATGTCAAAAGTATTTAAACAACATTGACACATTTGCACTGAAGAACGGCAATTGGAGCCATCTAAGAACAATAGACACATGCATTCTTTAATTATTCTATATATTATGCCACTGGTCCTCATACAACGCATTGCATAAACATACAGTGATACAATATACCTTCAGATGGCGTGTAGGGCAATATTTATTAATATACATAATGCATCAATGTTTCCCAATAATGGACATATAGTGACGCCTGTAGATCTAAGGATCATGCTAGAGTATAGGAAACGAAACTATGCATATATACCCCATGCACTTAACTATTGGACTTTAGGTTTCTCTAAGGAAACATTCTTAAATACTACAAAATTAATGTTAATAGTTTATGCATAAATATAAGTATTTAAACTAAAGATTGTGCAATAACATACTTTTTCTGTTGTGGAAATTAATACGCAATATATATGAAATATATACTAGAATGTATATGTCAGTGGATATTGTCAGCGATCTGAACGTAATATATAATGCTATACATAATGATATACATGCTCAGGTAATGAGCTTTCCAATATAATGTACACATATTACATGTAAGTTTATATGCCCAATTACCACCCCTCTTGATAATTGTACCATAACACGTTTACCTGCACAGCCAGCGACGGTTGAAGATAAATGTCGTTTAAAATATTTTATTAGGAGATGTCGCGGTGAAGATATAATTGTTTTTGTATCATATTGTATAATGTCTCGTATTCAAAGCACGTATAGTAGAATGCATTACAAGGGTTGGCGACACGTGATGTGGCCTTCATGCTCGCCTTGTCAGGAACACCTATGTCAAGGAATGTACAGTTTACATATGAACAGGGGAAGGGAGTGTATGACCCAGGGTTCAAGGCTAGTTTATTTCACGGAGGTGAGCACGGATAAAGGTCTAATTTACGGGTATCGCGTGTCTGCTGTACATACGATCCTTTCCATCATCAATCGCTGAATCAGGGGATGCAGTTTGGAACTCTGTAAATCCATGGTTAACAATTTCACGGATATAGTTACAAGGTATGGGATCCCCAAAGTTTCCAGAACTACTAATTCGAATTAAATACTAATATTTTATTGCTTTTTCGAGGATGTTATATAATGAAATGTATCATTTTCTGACACACACGACCAATGGCTATAAATAGCATCCGTCAAGGTAGTGTATTTGACAGATGTTTATGACCAATAGTTTCTGAGGATGACTCAGTAGTTATCGATTCCAGATAAATATACAGCTATATATTGCTAATATGACCATCCTACTGAAGATGTTCTGAAGAGGCGACGGTCAATATATTTATACAATAGCATTCTGTTATTGGGGGTAGTCTTGAAAAGCAATTGTAGCAATACAATAATTGCAATCTTAATATTTTACATATGCTGTATAATCATGAAGCTATTCCTTTTTGTGTTCTGTTTTATATTCTCTCTCCCCCCATCTGTACCCCCCTCTCTCTCTCTCTCTCTCTCTCTCTCACACACACACACACACACACACACACACACACAGACATTGCATCTCACAAGCACCGATTTTTACTTGGAACCATTCTTTTGTTATACTTTTTAAAGTACTAAATTATCCATATTCGTTGGCACTGTATAAGGTGAATAATGAAGTCATATATGGATAAATTCATTCCCCGAGTTTCAACTCAATTCACCGGTCAGTAGTGTTAATGCATATATCGAGAAAACTCCAAGCAGTTGCAGGTCGCTAGTTTGACGTCATTGTCGGGGAAAAAAATCTCAAAGAACTCGGTGACATTTTCATTTAATAAACTGGCATGAAAAAAGAACAACTTCATTCAGCAAGTCGAACAATCTGAAAACATCTGCTCCATCAATCAATTCCTTTACAGCAAGGCTTCATTCTGGACCCCAATCTTCTCATTCGGCAACCAAAATATGCGATAAACACACAGAAACTGATGATAATCTAGACTCCTGAAAATAACCCTAGTCTGGTTTGCATTAAATCATTGATCAAACCTCTCTCTATATCGATATACTCCTTAGTACGGACCTCTTTCGTAATTGTGATTCCGATAAGCAATATACTGTATAACACATCGGAGATATAACATTATTGATGTTTTCGCTGTGTATATAGGAACATAGCACATATAGATCGGATCATAAACTATTTTACAGCTGACATTGATACCATATGTATCATATCACCTGTTTACGTGTCATATTTACTACTGTGGTGAGATATGAATGATAAATCCATGAAGGATTGTTTGGTACAGTTCTGAACAGGAAAGGATGCGAGTCATCCCACTAATGACAATTGTTTATAGTCAATATCTTCTGGCCATACACACGTCAGACCAGGATTAGGATATATGGGTTAGTACCTGTTCTACATATAGGGGCGTGTAGTACCAGACCAGTCGATGCTCAGTATTACTGATTTCTGACACGAAACGACTTTCTACACATGAGATCGAGTGCTTATTATATATACTAAGCACATAAAATAAAGGAACCCTATTCAAGAATAGGACCCATATGGAGTGGCAGTGTCATGATATGGGGTGGGATTACACACAATCTGAGATCAGATTTGGTTATCATCCATGGCAACTTGACAAGTCAACGATACGTTGATGAAATCTTAAGGCCCGTTGTTGTTCCCAATGGCTCATAGAATAGGATGAAATTTTTTCTTTCAAGATGGCAATGGTCATTCCTATAGGGCCCATGTTGCGGTTAAATTAATAGGCCAGGAACAAATTACCTTATTCACTTGGCCTACAAAATCACCAGATCTATCACTATTGAACATTTGTGGGATGTTTTGGGAAGGATAGTTCGCTCACAGCAGTCTGCACCAGCCAATATCAACGCCCTGTGAATGACTCTACAATAGCAATGGCGGCGCCTCGCAAGGGCGACAATCCGTCGTTTAATTTCGAGTACGTCTGTCAGATATTGTGCCCTGCGCTGCTCGTGGTGGGTTACACCAGATGTTGACTTATACCACTGTTTACTGAAGTATTGAGTTTACAACAAAATTACAATCGGGGTTCCTTTATTATTTTCCCTTAGCATATAGGTAGATTGATTATTTCACGTTCACGATTATTTGACTCATAAAACGGGTTTCATGTTTTGTATGTACATGCCCTGCTTGTACTAGACCGGCCTCCGAGATTACGAAACCATTTGAGTACGTTTGCATGCTCAAGCTCAAATTTCATATGGGGATTTGTGAGAAAAAAAATACTTGAGTTTCGTACTCAAAACAGTAATACTGCGGGTAGAACATGTAGATCATTCGATCAGTCATAAACCAGTAATATCTTCCTCTACCTACTATACGCTCATATCGATGCAAGCAATGAAATTAAATCCTCCGCAGCAAGCGATTCCTCTCTTTGATCTCTCTACAACAGAACGCCTCATCTGAGTTTACTCGATCTTGTGGGGATTCAGACTTTCATTCATCCAAATAGCATGGACCTTGTTTCCATTCGTCTATAAAGACATATCAGTTTTACTGGCATGTTTCTGATTAGACTGAGACTCCGAGGCCACGTTAACATTTCTCATGAGTATAACTGATACCTGGAGGCCTGGGAAACGTAGCTGCAGAACAGTGCACACTTGTATTTGTTCTCTGGACAATATGATTTCACTATTATTTACGGAACTAACATGTATATAAAATGTATGTGCATATATATATATATATATATATAGAGAGAGAGAGAGAGAGAGGGGGAGAGAGAGAGGGAGAGAGAGAGAGAGAAGGGGAGAGGATAAAAAAGAGAACACAAAAAGGAATAGCTTCGTGATCATAGAGAGACAGACAGATAGACAAGGACAGACAGACATTCAGACAGAGATAGAGAGACAGATAGAGATCCACCACTATACAACGCTGAACATTTCTATGACGATTGACCAATAAATATCCCACACAGATAACGAAGGACAAGAAATATAGAACTCAACACGTGTAACGGTGAAGCCAGCTTTTAACCCAGGAAACGATAAATAGGTTACTTGATAACCATCGTTGAAACGAACAATTAAGAACAGAAATAGAACTAACTATAATACCCAGACGAGCTTCCAAAATACATGACTGCGGTGCACGAGACCTTCCCCTGGTTCTCTGACTTTACCACGACTACGTGCTTCAAACCTACACACAGGTATGGAATAATTGCCCATCGTGCTGGAGAATGAAAGACATTGATCTCTGAATAGTTACTCGGCCCGTAAAAGAGGGAATGGTTTCCATGCAATAAATTGCCCCCCGGCTTGAAGAATGAAGGCATGAAGAAGAATTGTTGGAATAATTGTGGTCTGTAATTGTGGTTTGGTAGAATCTCAAAATAGCATATTGTTTAAAGAATGGTTGATCGTGAACAAAATTCGCATGGTGTAGTGAAACAATTAAAACGTATTGTTACTGTAATAAATGATACATGTTATGAATAGTCCATACAGTAATTACATGGTATACAAAGAATTAAACATGCATCGGATATATAGTATACATTCATAAGCGTATAGTGCGAATAGGCATATCTTTCAATGAAATGAATACTGTTATCAATACTAATACTAACAGATAACCATCACATATTCACATAATTGCACCGTGAACAATTATTAGATATTATTCAATTAAAACGCTGTAATAAATATAGTTCCAAACATTATTTTATTATTAAAATTTTCAATAAAAGCAGTTCATATGTTCCGACTGTACGATCCTATTGTTTATACAGACAAAACAAATTGAGTATGCTGCATTTTATATGCTGTGCATGGTATAGTACTATTTTGTGAATTTTGCAGCCCGAATGCACATGTTTTTGTAATGTTGAGTTACGCTATCTGATTGGTACTAATATATTTCTTTTGACACGTTGATGTTGTCTTACCGTGACAAGTGAAATGAACAAGATTCCAAAGCAATTGTATTCTAGGAATATATCGATATAACGATTAATCCGCGAAAATGGACGCGTTAGGCCACTAAAAGAGGCAATACCATACTTGCAAGTATTATATCTAAATGTTTTATGTTGTTGTTATTTTCAAAATAATATTAATAGTTAGTCTAATACAAAATATGGAGAAAAAAAACATCTATCCAAACTGTAAGACACTGTATCGCCAATAAAGGAGGTATTTCCCAACAGCGCTCTGTTCTAAATATAAGACTATTCGTGCGGACCTCGGAGAGGACACCTACTAGTAGGCACTCGAATCCGAGGCATAGGCCTGTGTCGGGTCTGTTTTATGGAACCGTTTAGGCCCTGTATACTGTCCTATCACAGATAAAACTCAAACTCGGAATGGTAAGATGTTGTTTCTATCATCATGCATGTGTCTATCAAGAGATCAACGACAACAGCTCACATCAAACACCGAGAAAGAAAATCACTGCTGTCAATATTATTCTCTGTCAC
>JAUTBT010023369.1:0-20443 GCA_032361225.1 Lepetodrilus schrolli
AGTAGTAGTAGTAGTAGTAGTAGTAGTAGTAGTAGTAGTAGTAGTAGTAGTAGTAGTAGTAGTAGTAGTAGTATATTGATTTAATTAAAATTATGTCTCTAGTCGAGATCTAAGTATTCCAACAGCTTGCCAAATCAACCAAACATATTGCATGTACCTAGCACTTATATTTTAAACCAATTAGCGGTTAGTTTACGTCCGCGACATACGAAAGTTAAACTAAAATGCGTATGTTATTTTAGGAGATTCAATACTAAAGAAACATTCAAACAAATAATATTAGTTCACATAAAATCACATTTTATTTATAATATACATTTAATACAATTGCATAACAAGTGCCTGACGCAAACATTGAATATTGATGAAAATATATTTGAACTATTCTCGACATATATATGTATATAATAATATTTAATGATGAGAACTTGCTCAACGCTAGATGGACAGTCATTGGCCAGTTCGAGCTGGACACGGGTGCGTCATTACTAGATAGCGACTGGACATCACGTTCATTATTCGATGGTCACTGCCATGACGGAAAGCCTATTGACCAATACCAAACAGATACTGTCGATGGCACCGCCATACGAATACTGTCGTGTCAACAAGAGACGGTCATTGATACCGTAATTATACTAGAAGGGTGATGTCTTGGGTAGAACAAACAAACACTGTCATTGTCAATGCTAGTCATTATTCTGTCATTATCAAGATTAGGTAGTACTAGACGGATACTGTCATGACCAACGGTAGACGGTAAATACTAGACTGATATATTTACAGCCCAAGACTGGTTAGACCCTGTCATGTTAACCTCAGATGGATACTCTCATATGTTAACCTTAGATGGATACTGTCATATGTTAACCTTAGATGGATACTCTCATGGTTAACTTTAGCCGTACACTGCCATGGTAAAATACTACTGACATTGTCATGGCCAACACTGGACAGACCCTGTCATTGCAACCTCATATGGCTACCGACTTCTCTCATGGTCTACACCGGACGAATATAGCCATTGTCAATAGTCAAGACTTGATTGTCAATGTTCCAAACCAGCCAAAAGTATCCTGATCAACCTTCGACTATCAATGTCCTGACGTTAGATTGACAATGTTTTGAACGTTGGCTGCTGTCATGACCAAAACTACACTGACGATGCCCGGTTGTCAACAGAGACACTGTCTAATATTGGTTAGTAATAGACAATAAAGAGCAAGGCTAGACGGCCGGTGTATTGACAATAGTGGTCATCCTCGAAACATAGACCACTATGCCTACTAAACATCCTCGCCGGCCAAAGACGAAGCTACATATTAGGTCCCTGGACCCCGTTGCATAAAGCGATTGTAGCGCTACGAGAGTCGTAACTCCAATAGAGTCGTAACTCCAATACGTTAACACTGACTTACGTAGCGCTACGATCGTTCTGTGGAACAGGGTCCTGGGCATTTGACGGATGTACATTACAATGGCCTGATCGGATGGTCGTTTGTCTTTGACTAAGATTAGATGAACATTCTTATTAGAAGACCACGTCGCCGTTGTCATCGGCAAAAGAAATTAGACAGTCGTGATCAACATTAGACCGCTGCTTTCATGACCAATATTTATGTGTCGCGCGGACTATAATTTAGTATAGCGCGTAAGTTAAGTCTGTGCGAAATATAAGTCTTTTGCAGTATACATGGACATATAAGGGTCAGTTGCATCCTCTGAAACACATGGCCATTGTCTGGTTAACATCCGTTCAAGACATTGCCGGATGTTAAGTAGGCCGTGGTCGTGGGTATCAGAGGATGTATAGATTGGTCACGACTATAATTATCACCGTCTCAGTAAAACACCTGTTCCGGTGATGTTTATTCCGTGAGTCACGTGACTAAAACAAAAAAAACAACTTATGATTCATAAACTAAATATGAATATCTGGGACTGGCTCATTCATGAGATCAAATTATTTAATATATATTGATTACACATATTATGGGTTAACGGGAAAGTACTATATGCAGTAATATTGAAGTGAAATGTATCAGATATGAATGTATTATCTCGACTAGTCGTAAAATGGGTCGTTGATATGATTTCAGATTACTGACAAATAAACAGGAAATTCGTTCTAGATTTCCCCAGCGGTAGTTCCGATGTGTACGAAAGAGGTTTGGTTAAAGAGGGAGGGAAAGATTGTGTCACAAATAAGTCACAAATATGTCAATCGGCATACCTCGAGTTACCTCCCCTATATATATCATTCTGTTCACTTGGGATTGCCTATATACTGGAGCAAAGCGAAAATAGTCAAATGATTGCCGATTTAGATCATCTATGCTATGGAGCAAAGGGGGTAACTCTAAGCTTGGCGAATGAATTTAGGTCCTGGTGGATATTCACACTACTATATTACAAGAAGACAAAAGAAAATCAGAAATCAGAAATGTTCGTGTCCAAGCTCGTGTTGTTCGTGTCCAAACTCGTTTAAGTACTATACTCTCTTGCAGTAGTAAGTAATACCCACGTAATTAAATTTAATAATTGATTATTTTCGTGTAAACCTAACAGAATTTGAAGCCTTCTATAGAACAGTATATTTTTTTTCTGAAGTACTTTCAAACGATTGCCTTGAAATGCATTCCAATTCAATTTAATTAATTCCAATTAAACTTTACGAATAATTCATTATTACATCTTGGTGAATGCTATCTGTTAGTTGGCTTCAATAATTAACATAGCTTTTTTTAATTCTCATCAACTCGTTAAGATACTTTGACCAGAAAAACAAAACAACCAATGATATAAAATAGTGTGAGTGCTCAAATAGATAATACTTAACGGTGCCGAGTATCTCTTGATGGGCAATAGAGAATAACATAACTTTCCTGTAAACAGATAATATTTGAGGTCGTGATTGTATATAGATGATGAACATTTCTTAAAATGGTCCAGTATTGGTAGAAATCACGCAAACATATACAGAAATACACATATCTATTGGAACTTACGAGCAATCTCACTAAAATCAGATCCGAAACAGTCGCTCCTTAGACATTTTTGCATAGCTTTTTAACGATTAACATCCTGTGAAATGCATGGCCATTGCCTACTGTTAAGTTATGCAATAGTCATTTACTTCAGAGGATGAACGATTGGCTGGTTACCCAAATGTAAAAAAATATACATGAGCGAAAGATGTGAATAAAATTCCACTGAGATTGAACATGTGAATTTAACTATGTACAGACACAGCAAACATAGGTGTCCAGGCCAGGACCCCTAACGTGGATGCTCAAAAATAAACCAGGACACCCGAGGTAAAAGTGTCCTACCAGGATCCTGTTGGATCCTGTTAGGATCCTGGAAATGGACACCTAACTATTTTTACTGTGAAACGACTTTACTATGAGACATGGACGAGAGAATGATGAGTAATGAGGGGGGGGGGACAACAGCGTTTCGGAAGGGGGTCTAGCTAGCAATCAATCTTGCTGGCATGATTACAGATCTTCAATTCGGAGTCGAATTTCGTTCCTTTGGGACATGTCATTCGCAAAGCCCGAAGACCCTTTGGAAACGCTGGCACACAGAGGTTGAAGTGGTTGCACGAGGTGTCGTCTTTGAAGATGCCGAGCCCTAGGTGGTTACAGTCGGCGTTGCCTACGCAGAGATAAATCATGAATTTAGATGACGATACAATATCCATCCCAAAGCTAGGTCAGGTACAAAGGCAATAACACGTATAATTCAGGTTTTCCTTATAATACTGATTTGTATGGAAAAGCCCGTTGTTCATCAATAAATAAAAAATATGCTAAAAAGTTAAGAATAATTATGTTAATTAAAAAACGCAAATTGTGATGCCGTTATCACGAAAACATTCCTTTTAATCATCTGAATACTATATATTTTTCATTCAGACTTTGTGGTAGCATTCTTCAGATAGCGAATATAGTTTATATTGCCCTTCGTATATTCCTACTGCTTCTAACCTCTACAGATCCCCTTGTTATCCAAGAAATCATTCTATTTAGTAAACATCTCAGCGTCGACCAGGATATCGTTTCACGAAGCTCTCCAATCCACAATGAGACCAAAATGCTCTCGTAAAGTGCCCAATCGCCATGAATAAGAGATTGCTGTGAGTGATTATGGTCTCGTAGTAGATACGAGAGCTTCCAGAAACAATACTATGGTGTAAATCAGGGCGTACCATATAGCAAGAAATGACGTAACTTCGATTTAGACCTTGTCTAAACCAGTATATCTGTACGACTCTCGTGAAATGCATTCGTTAATACTCAACATTAAGTAATTATTAATTATATCGCATGAACCCTGAACAGTTTGATTTCTGCTCTCGTATGCGTAGTCTAGTATCAGTTTACCTGCTAACGTCTATAACAGGGCAATAAAACATGACGTTATGTGGGGTACGACCAATATACAGGACATTAAAACTACTTTTTCAGAGACTACGTGCCATTTACAGTGTTAAATTACATTACACGGCTATACAGTATACAGTTTATATACGCCAGATAGCTCTACAAGAAAGAAATATTAGTAAGTAGATATTAAAAAGTAGATTACAGGTTGTTCCGAATCCTTTACAAACAGTGGTAACTCTCCAATTCGTTTCCGCTTAGAACGGCGTGTGTGTAGTTCCCTGTTAGGAAAGAATGGGTTTTAAGTTAACTATTTTTTCTTGCGAGTATATTTTCAGTTTGCCGGAATATCTCACCTTCCTCCGGTTGACTGTCTGAATAATCCCAGTCATGTTCAGACTCAGAATCAGACTCCGATTCTGATTCAGATTCAGATCCAGATTGAGAACCGGATTCACTCTCAGTTTGGGAACCGGATTCGGATCCTGATTCAGACGATGGTTGAGACCCGGATGATTGAGATTCGGTTTGAGAGCCGGATTGAGACTTGGGCTCTGACCCGCCTCTGATAATGTTGCTAAGCTCTGTTGAGACAAACAGAATACTTAGAGAACATGCTTATGTTTCTCTTGAAATAATAGAAATCGCGGTGTTTAGAATGAATTCCCAAACAATCCCCTGACATAAGGTATGCATGCGAAATTACGGTGTATTGGTGGTGTAGGTATGAAATATATGCACTTGTTTAATGCGCATCAATTAAATGCGACCACACGACGGTCGCAGTATTCGCATTAATATCATGCTCGCATTAATTTAATGATTTAAAGTATCTTAATAATTAACATTTTGATGAACCATACTAAAGGTTAATACCGTTAGAGCAATTGAATGCTCATCAGTGCAGTGATATATTTAAATATTACTATCTGAAGCTTAGGGAGAGGTATCTCTATAACACATATTAATATCATGCCAATCCTCTAGGCATGACATATGTTATAATAATACATCCATGACCAAGTCTCGCCATTAGTCTAAGATGACATTTGAATGAGATAGAAATTGCTTTTACACATGTAAAACTTTAAACGGAAATACATATTGCTTTAATAAAAGTATTACTTATGCATCATACTCAACATCACGGTAACAAAAAAATACTTAGGTGTCCCGGCCAGTTCCCATCTCATTTAAATGCCATCTTGCCTAATGGCGACATTTGGTCATGGACATTTAAGCAGCATACCTGGTTGAGATTTGGCTACGCTGGTCAAGTGATCAGTCTTCTCGTCCAGAAGAATGTCATGGACTGTCCGAATCAACGGGAACTTAGCTCCACCACAGTGACCGCTGAAGTCGTCCATCTCCACTGACCACAGGAAAGCTCCAGCCAGGTCCCGCTGTAGAATGTTCTTGGCCTAAGGGAGACCATTCAGTGATAACGGTCAGTCTGTGAACTTTGCACTTTGAGTTGAAAAGACTGACCCAGATGTTAGAATGTAAAATCTTGATAATGCTTTTATATATATATCCAGTAATAACCCTTTTTCGTCTACGTCGGCCGTAAATCATGTTTTTTTACAATAATACCTAACTTGTGTCCTCATATACAGACCATATACAAATTGGTGAACTATTTATTTTTTAATACGTCCACTTTTTCCATACGTTCAGATCCATGAAAGCAGTGCCTCGAAAAATAGTATTTGCATATTTCCTGTCAGTGTACTGTTTGTTGGGTAATCATTATTGTTGATTTCAGATTTACGGTATTAACAAACTTCAAACAAATCCCCTCCAAAACAAAATGTCCGACTTTAATCCATAGGAAGTCTTCCACGACATATATAGGATAAGCTCGTTACTCGAAACTAAGCCGACTAGCACATATTCTAAGGATTAAAACATTATCAACTTCCTCCTTTCGTTAAAAGGACCAGGCTCCTGTCGCTGGGGTATTTCGACGTAATGCACGCCACGGGTTAATAGTTGTGCCCCGCGTGACGTCAGCTCGGCACTTTGTGCACGGCGTTATGTCTGTGCACACTGTTGAATGATTCGCAGATTACTCTGGGATCCCTTAAGGCAGGTCGGTAACCTTTGCAAATAATATGGACAACATGCCTTCTGACGCCAGAGCGGTAAACACTAGACAACCGTTGTCCGTAAAAAAACAGACATCGACGTTAACGTCGTAATTTGTATATCCAAAGTTCTCTTGAATCGAAAAAGGGATTTTGTTTCGACCTTTCGTTATGCACAATGTTAAGAAATACTACCATCTATACTCAACAAAATTAATTAAGGGCCAAGAGCCTTTTTGAATATATAAATTTAGTTTCATATAAGCTTAACAACGAAGAATTTCCAAAACGTCTACAGGATCCAGATACTTTATAATAAACTTGCAGAGACATATATGAAGAAGAATGGCACAAGGTTCCTCAACATTCGAAGAATAAACTATAGTGCACCCTCTAGCTTAGTATATGATTGTAATTAACTAGAGGTAAGACTAAAGGTAAAAATTTATTTATTTATTTCATTGATGGATGAATCTAGCAGTGTGTGTGAGTGTATGTATGCATGTATGTGTGTATGTTATGTGAGTGTTTGTGTCGGTCCATATTATATATTTGTGTATCTGTCTGTGGATGTTGTTTGTGTGTGTGTGTGTGTGTGTGTGTGTATCTGTCCCTGTTTGTCTATGTGTATGTGTGTCTCTGTGTGTGCGTGTGTATGTGTGAATGTGTGTCTGTTTGTGTGTATGAGTGTAAGTATATGTGTGTAAGTATGTGTGTATGTGTGTAAGTATATGTGTGTAAGCATGTGTGTATGAGTGTAAGTATATGTGTGTCTCTATGTGTGTATGAGTGTAAGTATATGTGTGTCTGTATGTGTGTATGAGTGTAAGTATATGTGTGTAAGTATCTGTGTGTATGAGTGTAAGTATATGTGTGTATGTGCATGTGTGTGTCTGTCCATGTATGTTTGTGTACGTGCATGCGTGTGTGAGTATGTATGTGTCTGTAACTGTGTATGTGTGCATCTGTCCGTGTGTGTCTGTGTATGTGTGTGTTTGTGTGTGTGTGTGTGTATGTGTATGTATGTGTACGTGTGTGTGTGTGTGTTTGTGAGTGTGACATATGCACATGTACGTGTGATTAAAGTTATGTTAAAAGTTTATTTTCTGTTATTACACCATCATTCAACATCAATGTACTGTCCAACAATTGACAGAATAACTAAAAAAGTCAAAATGTTGAACAATTTATTATTTCGTGGGTGGGGGCGATTATATTTCAAGGAGGGAGGATTTATTTAGAAATAGATTGGCCGGGGTTGAATATATGTCATCAAGGTAAGATATACTAATATTTGTAAAACTGGTGTAGACGTACCTTAATTGCTATGCTGTCTGGAGATTCGAACCCGACCCATTCACCTTTGCCGTGGCAGAATGGAACCTTTTGGTCGTAAATCCAGTCTACTTTCCACCCATCGTGTTGAATCTTTTCACAGATCTATAATGACATCGTAATGGCATCAAAATGGAATCGTATGTAGTCCTACATAAAAATGACAGAATGTGTGTGTGTGTGTGTGTCTGAGAGAGAGAGAGAGAGAGAGAGAGAGAGAAAGAGAGAGAGAGAGAAAGAGAGAGAGAGAGAGAGAGAGAGAGAGAGAGAGAGACTAATATAAATAAGTAACTAGGGTTGTTCGATTTTTATAAAGTAATGACATAGTTGAACTTTGTCAAAGAATTACATTCGGTGAATTATTTTTTAATTTCCAAAAAGAATACGTTAAAATATTACTTCAACCATGCAATATTACATTATTAAAATCATTAAAACAGAGGTATTTGACTTTCATTTTGTGTTCACACATTCCGGACAACTAACCTCGTATAATGATAAGATTCCGGATTCACCGGTGTATTTTCCCTTGGTATTTCCGCCATCAGCCGGAGCCCGGATTCCGTGATTGTCTCCATCCAAAAGTTTCCATCCAAGACCGTACGTAGCCAGACCTACAATAAGCTTGGACTTGGGCACCCCCATGTTGAGCCACCAACTGATGGACCATTGCTGTGGATGAGTATGGGAAGAAGATGAGGAGGAGGAGGAGGAGGAGGAGGACGAAGAGGAGGAGAGAGAGGGGGAGAGGGAAGAGAGAGGGGGAGAGGGAAGAGAGAGGGGGGAGAGGGGAGAGCGATTTTCGTATATAAATACATCAATGCACATACGTAATGTCAATCATCCTGGAATCTTGTTCCCAAAGCTATACGTAACGACATCGTTATGTCTTCGTAGAGGAACATTTGATCATCCCAAAAGAGTCAAATGGTCCTCTACGAAAGCTGACCGATAGCTTCGGGAAAATGACCCCAGGGACACTATACAGTCTGGAGAAGATAATATTTCGGCGCCAGAATCGTTCAGTAATGCTGCAACTTCTACTTGCTATTGGTGAACATTGATGTCATTTTGTTCCGGTGACATTAATCTGTAGATATACTAATCCAGTTACCTTGGTGCTCTACATCGAATCCAGTCTAAAGCGGTGTGATATATTATACTGGAATTCTTGCACTAGTTATCCATGACTGCTTTGAGCTACCCACTATAGTGCTATTCCTGTTTCAAATGTTTTTGACCCAGTGCATCGAAGATGTATTTTTCACAACGGTGGAGGCTTCAACAATGGCCTTGATTTTTTCCGTCTGCGACAACCACCTCTAACGTTAAGCTTAGCAAATCAACGATAAATGCACCTACATCAGACTCTATTGTTAAAGGAAGTTAATCATGACCACCTCGGGGAAATCCTTACATCCAAGATTTAACTTAGCTTCAACAGTATAATGTTAATATACACATCCTCTAAGCCCCAGGCCCAGTGCCTTCTAAAACATACACTACTCAGCGATAAAAGAGCAGGCATTACGTATGTGTCTCGGGGATGGAAGCAACAGTATCCTGACATCGAGATTACGGACGTTTTTTGGAGTACGATTTCACGCTCAACTGATGTTGACAAATCACCATATAAATTTGAGCTTGAGCATTAAACCGCACTCAACACTCTCGTAATCTCGGGGCATGGGTCCCGTTCTACAGAACCACCGTAGCGCTACGATAGTCGTAACTCTTATACCTTAACATGAAATTACAAATCTCGTAGCGATACTATCGTTCTGTGGGACGGGGGCCTTCGATTCACGAAAGGGTCATACCGGAAGTCACGTCATAAATCTAGGTCTACGTAACTTCCTGCTATAGTAAAAAGAATTATGGTGTACGCCTTAATTTAGGCCCGGACTACAATACGACCCTTTCGTGAAGCCCCGGTTAGGTGAGATCAGAATCTCGGCCATGTCTGGGTTCTGGGAAATGGTGGAGTCTATGGCTAAAGTTGGAGATAAGGTAGGCCTATACCGTACATAAGTCCACAGGGTCCAGTTGCACGACGCTCTTGTAGGCTACAATAGTTGTAGGGACTTACAACAGCCGTTACAAGAGTTGTAGCGCTGTCGTATTCAGATAGCCTACAAGAGCTTCGTGCAAACCAATTCCAATTGTAGAAGACTCTACAATTGGACAACTATTGTAGCGCTACAAGAGAGTCATGCAACTGGACCAATGTCTGCTACTGATATGCTCACCTGGTACAGCTCTCGCTGCTCACCCTCGGGGTCGTGTCTGCTGGGGAGGAGGGGTGTGTGGTGCCCAGTCTCCTTCTCCCAGCCGGACCCATGGTAGTTGTACGTCATCAACAGCATGTAGTCGATGTGCCTGTGGACAGATGGTTCAGACGTACAGACTGGAATGGAGTTGTCCAAGACAAACACACACACACACACACACACACACACACACACACACACACACACATATATATATATATATATATATATATATATATATATATGTGTGTGTGTGTGTGTGAGAGAGAGAGAGAGGATTGGATTAACGCTGTCATTTCATCCTACCACATCTAGGGCCAGGGTATCAAACCCACTCAAAGATACAGCGTGTAACCATGATTTGTAAGCTAAGCACAGACACACAATGTACGGGCAGCCAGGGGCGATGCTGTTGAACATCTGTAGTCGGTGTTTGTATACTCACTTGTGGATCTCTGACGCCTCATATGCCACGTCTATGTAGAAAGTACTCGATGCCGTGGCTAATGTTAGAATCATTCGGTCCTTTCCTGAGGTTTTACCATCATCAATAAACGCCTGGTGCAATTTCTGTAGTAGAATGCATGTATGATGTTAACCGGAAGTAGAAATATTTGTGATTTTTTTTCGAGTAATGGCATGCAGCCACATACAGCATAACGTGAGGTTGTACACTCCATTCTACTCGATCTGCATGTTGAAAATTATAAGCAGTGTAGTCTTCAAAAATCTCCCCAGTGTACAATAAATAGAAAATGCCACTAGGTGGGCACGTTAAAGATTATAAACAATAAATGTAAATATGTAATCTGTGTATAAGCTAATATATTGTCCTTAGATCTTCATGTTAAACATCATACATAATGTACAATAAGCAGAATATGACGCTAGCTCTGTATTGAAACCATAAACAGTTTAGTCTTCAAAAATACGTTCCATGTACAATATACAGTATATGCCACTAGCTAACTGCATGTTAAATACGAAACACTATGTTCAATCATAATCTGTATATGGTATCTGTTTCAATAAACAGAATGTAAATGTAGTTTGTGTGTTTTAAAACAATATGTCCTAAAACGTTTGCTTTTTAAAAGCCATCTCGAAAGGTTATCGTATTAAAGTTGGTTGGCAAATTTCCACTCACATCGTGGCTTGCATGCATATGTACTGCTTGTACTAGTCTGGATTTCCACCAGTTTTCATTTTTTAGTGCTAGCTCACTTAGAGGTAGAACATGTATACTGACTCCGAACCGACCAGTCCTTGCTTTACCCCTTTAATGCTGAGCCCCAACCAGGGGAACAACAAGTACCATCTTTTAACGTCTTTTGGTATGACGCGACAGGGGATTGAACCCGCGACCTTCCGCACTCCGGGCCGACGCTCTTACGCCACAGAGTCAGAGGCAAGATAATACTTGCATAGGGATTAATGGCCACTATCGAGGTTAAAGAACAATGTTTGCCCGACATGTGAGAATTTTTTTCAGATATTCTAGTCATCGAGAAATATACTTATTTCCTATCCAAAGACACCTAGCCCCCAAAAAGGGCGGCCGCGCCGGTTGTTGTGACGTCACAGGTTTCTGAGTACACAGATCCCCCTCACAGAAACCAAGATATGCATTCACATTGGTAGTGGTATTTTGTTCTACCAGCTTGTTAAATTACCGCGTAAGAACAACAATTGAGCTCACTATACATTACAATGTCTCTCTGGTTAATCTATCGACAAGTTGATGTTGATCCGTGACAGAGAATAATATTGACAGCATTGATTTTCTTTCTCGGTATTTGATGTGAGCTGTTGTCGTTGATCTCTTGATGGATATGTGCATTATGCATTATGAATGAAACGACACATTACCACTCCGAGTTTGGGTTTATCTGTGATAGGGCAGTATACAGGGTCTAAACGGTTCCATAAACCATACCCGACACAGGCCTATGCTCACTGGGGAGAATCGCATGCGGGTAATTGCAGTTACTCGCATCCAAGATGGCGTAGGGCTCAAATTGAGAGTATTTGTCAATCTGATTGTTCCCGTTTAACGGGTATTTTTCATATGTCCATTTAACGAGACTTCAAGATATATATATAAATATGCATTTATGAATCGTACAGTTTAAAAACATTTGAGATATTAATAGAAAATTGCGTGTGATGCAGGTACCTGCAAAGCGATGATGCAGGTAACTGAACATTCAGTTTCAACTGAGATGTGGGTAACTACATCCCAACTATACACACGTATATCTTTCTACTAATTATCGTATATGGCCATACCACAGTGAACACACCTGTTCTCGTCTGATCACCGAAGTTAAACAACGTCGTACAGTAATCATCATTGCTTAATTTTGTTTCATAGACAACATATTTGTAAATTTAACAGCATTCTGCATCTACCTGTTGCCCTCATCTTAATATAACAGATACCCGCATCCTCATGATATTGACACTTTCAGTTACCCGCATCACACGCGATTTTCGATGCTCGATATCTCATTCCCAAATGCTCTTTTCCAAACCTGTACGATTCAAAAATGATATTTTTTTTATATATATCTTGAAGTTTCGGTAAATAGACATGTAAAAATAACCGTTAAACCTGAGAATTCACACCGGCCATTTGTTGCTTCCGCCATCTTGGATGTGGGTAACAGGTTCGCCCCTGGGAAACGGGCCCCAGTTGTACGTATTAGTACGTTTTGACAACTATAATGATGGTTAAAAAAACTATTAACTCTACGCGTCATTTTCCTTGACACTGATAGCCTATTGAATGTGCTCATAGATCAGATGAAGCACTGTATCAGTCTAGCAACACTGAAAAACGTGGCTTTTAATTTGCACTTGACTGCAGACAAATCTGAGCTAATATACATAATTTAGGATTATTTACAGTCATTTAACTATCGGCAGTCTTCGTAGACATATTGCTGACAAATCTCCAACACTACTTAGGGAATTCTGCTTTTAAAGAGTGTAATGGCATCCAAGCAAATTCAAACTGAACGAACACCTTTTAATTAGTGATAAAAAGAATATACCGCGTGGTTAATGTGTACTCTGTATCTATGTTTAGATTGCCCCCCCCCCCCTTTAGTTTAAAGATGCAGACAGAGCGTTCGCGAGTGATTCTCATTTTGAAGGTTCACTTTGTATTTTCTGGTACTTAACAAAGTAACAAAGCGAACATTAAGTCAATGTTCTTCCACACATAAAATAAGAATAAAGGAACAATTAAAACAATAAGACACAGACAAATACATAAAGAAAAAACAAGTAAACAAACAAAACCCCAAACAAACAAAATAAGCAACTACAGACACACAACCACAACATCTACAATAAACACAAGCAATATTTTATATGAATAAAAACTAAATGTTTAATTTGGAAATTAAAATACCCACCTTAGTATTACCGCACTAGCGTTATCGTATCTGTATTTCGTCGTGGGTGTATATTTAATTAAATCATTAAAGTATAAACATATCATCTGGCAATGTGTAAACCTATCACCTGGCAATGTGTAAACATATCACCTGCAATTTGTAAACATATCACCTGGCAATGTGTAAACATATCACCTGTCAATGTGTAAACATCACCTGGCAACGTGTAAACATATCACCATGGTTATTGATGATTGTTTCGCTGCACATTATCTCATTTTGATTTTACAGCCAGGGATCTTGGGATTCTTTGAACAAACATAATAGATGAGAATGATGACAAGGAGAAACACTACATTGGTTTGTATAGTAAAACTGTCCAAGTTTAATCTCTGTCATATCTACCGTTTTTAATTTGTTTTTATTTGGCATAGGGTATGTGTGAGCATTCCTTTCTCCTTGGAATATCCCTTGCAGATGGCTCCAGGTGAGTTATGCGATCAAACATGATCTACATTTTCAGGTGTTCGCATAGTGCAGGCATATCCTCTGAACACCGCTGACATTAAAACACATGAACACATTGACTTTTAAGCTTATGAACACATACCAGACAGTTTGCCCTCTCATCACCGACCAGGTGCCGTCTGTACGAAATTACATAACTCTAAGGTAACCTTATCTGCCATAGTAGTCATTTCCTTACACAATCGTTACTATGGCAGATACTGTTACGTTTCGTACGAACGGAATAACTAAGGTAACCTTACCAATTGACTACATAATTCAGGTTGGAGTTACGGTTACTTTGGATATTTTACGCGGTTCCGTAGAGGCGAGGACTGACCTTGCAAAATCAAGTTATATTGCCTATTGTCAATTGGGAATTGTATGTCATCATCATTCATAATGCAGACGTGTTACTTGCATGTGTTGATCACGATTTAACGATGCAAGTCATTTGGGAGTCCAGCTGGAAGGGACAACTAAAACAACAGCCATGATGAATGGGGATGTTTTCTCACTGGAATAATTATATATTGCTGGCCGATTTGGAGACCAAGGAAGACCGAATGTGGATATGTGCATATATACTTAACCACACAAAATAGGATGTCTTATCTTCTTCTTTAGTGTGTCTGACCATTTTTCTGCCAAGTTCAGACAAGGCACCATTTCTTTCACTACTGTAATCACAAGATTCCCTATACAATCTCCGCACAGTGAAAGTGTAACTCTCCTTTGCAGAAGTGCCGAGTTTTTATACTGATTATAGTTAATACTGTAAGTCAGGAAATTAATGCGTCACTAATTTAATGCGACCTCAAGCATTTAGACATATATGCGACAACAATTAAATGCGATCAACCAGGCCTCTATTCATATTTTTTCCCGGACGTACCTTTCATTATTTTCCATAATGCGTAGGAATTAAATGCGACCACAAGCCAATCGCATTTCCCGCATTAATATCATGCTCGCATTAATTTCCTGATTTACAGTACATGATATTCATAAGCATCACGAAGTTTGCCGAACAACGATCTAATCAGCTGGTTATCGAGATGAATATCAGCTATTCTGATGACTCATGCCGTGAACGGTAAGTTTTTCAAGACAATGAAATAGCACGTGAAGATAAAATAATATTCCATGAAACATATTTAGAACACGACTAAAATGTACTTCTATCTATCTGTTTATCTTCTTTTATACGAACGGATATTCCCACATTGTTGAATGGTTTGCATATAAATTTGCACGCGGTACGCAAAACAACGAAGGTGACGTCACATGTTATTATCAGCATTTTGCTCACCCAGTAGTTATGTATATACACAAACTGACTCCCCGAGCGTCGGCCCGGAGTGCGGAAGGTTGCGTGGTCGATCCTCGGTCGCGTCATACCAAAAGACGTTAAAAGATGGTAGTTTGCGCTCAGCATTAAAAGGGAAGTATACAGCAACGGCTGGTCGGCTCAGACTCAGCACAGAGTGCCTGAGCGGGATACCCATGTGGTATTTCAAGTGTGCTAGCACTATATAGACTGGTGGACATCCAGACTAGTACAAGCAGACAATAATATTCATCGCTCTCCAGATCCATGTTGTGAGACACATGCGTCTCATGTAGTGCCCAGTCTGCTGAAATCAGCTAAGCTGGAAGGCGACTGTCAAAGCAGTAAACACACATACACACACACACACACACACGGAAAATTAGATAATGTATAGATAAAACATCATTTGGAAGGAAATTAATCACTGTACGTGATGTAGTAACATCATCATCAATTCTTTAGGCTTAGGCAAATGTATCATGAAGATTGTGCTTGAGTCACTTTAACGTTCAACATCCACGAGCACTTGAGAAATGCATTTATGTCACAGTAGCCTATCAACTTTCTCGAGTTCACTTCCGGTCTGGGTTCCGGCGTATCGACTTCGATAATAGTTTTATTCGGGGGCAAGATTTGGCATGCAAACTATGTAATGCATAATAGTTTCCATCAGTGGATTCGCTGTATCCGTCGTGACTTGACGATCGTACCGTTAAAGAGGCAAGATCATACTTGCATAAGGAATAATTGTCATTATCGGGGTTATTGCATATTCTGTAAGAACAATCTTTCCCCGACATGTGAGATTTGTTTCAGAATTTTTAGTCATCGAGTAATATATTTATTTCCTATCCAAAGACATCTAACCCCAAAAGGGTCGCCGCACCGGAAGTTGTGACGTCACAGGTTTCTGTGTACACAAATCCCCCTCAAAGAAACCAAGATATGCATTCACTATTGGTAGTATTTTTTTCTACCAGCTGTTTAAAGAACAACAATTGAGCTCATGATACATTACAATGTCCCTCTAGTTAATCTATCTACAAGTGGATGTTGACCCGTGACAGAGAACAATATTGACAGCAGTGATTTTCTTTCTCGGTGTTTAATGTGAGCTGTTGTCGTTGATCTCTTGATCGGCATGTGCATGATGAAAGAAACGACATCTTACCACTGAGTCTGGGTTTTATCTTTGATATGGCAGTATACATGTCCTAATCGGTTCCATAAAACAGACCCGACACTCGCCAGTGCTGGGCTGCATCGGACTCTAGATTGTCACCTCCGACGTCCACGCGAATAGTCTATATTTAGAACAGAGCACTGTTGGGAAAGACCTCCTTTGCATTGGCGATACAGTGTCTTACAGTTTGGTTCGATTTTCTTTTATATCTTTATTAACTAGTAATATTATTTAGAAAAAAAAAAAAAAAAAAAAATATATATATAAAATACTTGCAAGTATGATCTTGCCTGTTTAACAAAAATCTGAAATAATGTCAAAGTCATCGTCACTCGCTCAAGTAGGGCACACATGTAGAACATGTTTTAAATCCTTATTAATTAAAGGCACACAACCACGGTTTGTTGACATATTTCTTGATCAAACGTATTTTACCTGAAAGTATTTACATTTGATTTGGCTACTCTTGTAGGCGATTTTGGGCAACAAGCTACATTTTCCGCATGTCCCAATAGTTTTCAATATTTTAATATAATTTTTGTATCTCCATGCATTAAAAGTCGCGAGATAAAAAACAAAAACTAAAAAAATATTTAAAAAAAAACTATCAACATATTGAAAACCGTTGGGACAAAGCGGAAAATGTAGCTTGTTGCCCAATATATACATATGTAGACAAATCAAGGTAAAATACGTTTGACCATGAAACATGTCAATAAACCGTAAATATTGCGACGTTAAGCACCAAATTAACTAACTAATTAAGGTGATTTGTATGGAACCTAAGGTATACAAATATTTACCAGTGATTTCTAGTGATTTCCAATATGTAAATCACTAGAAATCACTAAAAAAATACTTACCTTTCTTTTTTACAGTCATGAATTTAGACCCACGTGTAGTAACAGCTGGTATCACATTGTTTCGAATACCACACCGGCGGCAAAGAAAGATTACGTCAAGCACAGAGATACATTTATTAATCTGAGATAAAACTTACCATGCCTCCGAGAACGACATCTTGATCATCCGTTAGGATAAACACAATATTTGGGGGCTTGTCACATAACGAAATGTCTACGGATTCTACAACTAGTATCAACACCGATAGGTAGATGTTTATGGAGGCTGCCATTTTAACTATCACATGACATAGGTAAAACAGTCACGTGAATTACTTCTGAAATATACATATCAGTAAACTTTGTAAGTCACTGAAATATATATATTTTACTCCTCTTCTTTTGATTAATCGTTCCCTAACTCTTATTTTGCTTGAAATTATCATAATATAATTTGATTTTCTGTTTACCACGATCGTGAAAATATATTTTTTGTTTACATGTTAGTCATAATCATATGCAGAAATCCAGTTAACACTGTGTAGTATGGCGAAGTGTGCACGCACTGCACTCATTATTACTGTTCGGTTTGCACGCGGTACAGAGATAATCTCGTATCTAAACGGTAGGGTTCAATAATGACGACAATGCAGTCATGAGATACCCCTACCAATCAAATTGATGGTAATTTGAAATTTAAAGGCATACAATCACAGATTAAGTTGTCGTTTGGGACCGAATTACATTCACTTAGCATACATATAATCGCGTTTGTACCTCCAAATATCTGTTCACCGTTGTAGAATATGTAAAATTCCATAGGTAAAATTTACATTTCTGATAAAACCCGAATAATCAGTTGGTAATGTATATAGTCTAATAGACAAAGGGGAATGACTCTAATAATTAAACACGGTCAAAATAACTTTTCACAATCACTGGTGCCTATAAAGATACAATACTATAAATATTTTTTTAAATATCAAAATGAAATATTGAAAACCAGTGGGATATGCGGAAAATGTAGCTGGTTACCCAACATACTTGCGTAGACACATCAAATGTGAAAATACGCTTGACTATGAACTACGTAAACAAACACGTGATTGTATGCTTTTAAGAAATACAATTCTACATAATTTCTAATTTCAGATTTCTTTCGGATTGTATATTTTATCTGCCTCGGAGGTTACTGCCGGTCAACTACAAATATTCCAAAATCACCTGAGGTTGCTTTAAATGTAAGTACTTCCCAAAAGCCATTAGTTTAAAATAGATCAATCTTATAGAGAGCTCTGATATTAATTTAAATATGCGTTCATTTCCGACACCATCCAACATCAGAGTATGGGAAACGAAAACACATCTAAATTTTAGTTGATTGATATATGTTGTTTTTTTCCCATCAATCAAACACACCCGAACTCGAGCTACCGCAAGCAGAACACAAACCTAATATTTGTTAATATGCTGTATTGGATTGGGTTCCGTCAAGGTTTTTATTGAAATGCCTAATGAACTATAGAACATGTATATAATGACTTGATGTTCTTGCAGATGTTTGAGTCACCTTGTATACTTGGTTGTTTTCATGCTCACTTCAATTGCATTCTTTGTACAGGTTATTTCAAGGTAATTTGGTAAGATTTTAATAAATACTATGTCATTTAAAAAGAAATAGTACATGCATAATATATGGCAAAATTAGGACTAGTTTTAGAAACAAATGGCAGAAACAGTGTAACTAATGTCCACATTCCACTTTTAATTTGATTAAAAGCTGGATGTAAAATATTCAATTATTGCTTTGAAAATGGTGTCACTCTTAAATATTGGAAACATGGTATAATAAACGCTATTGTTAAGCCAGGAACTACTGAGATGAGAAGACCATCAACATATGAAGGAGTTTTAAACCAAAGACTTCGAAGAAAACGATGATTTAGTTAACGAGCAAAATGGCTTAATTCCGAAAGAAGAAACGTTCTTTGGAGCACAACTACACTCTGAATACTATTGTAAATGATAGAAAAGTTGATCGACTGAACATGCATGCATCCTTCATCGACTTAAGAAAAGCCTTTGATAACGTTGACCGTTACTGTCTGTGTTACACATTGTGTGGAACTGGTGTCAGTGGTAAGATCTACTCGTCAATTAAATCCATGTACGAAGAAGTGCAGTGTTCGGTTAGTCGCATAAAGCCATCATTGAACATGAATATGAACAAATTTGATTGCTTATTGGTAAATATGTCTAATTAATAACAACTACTGCTGTTGACAAGTAGTACTTTAAAAATAATAGTGCATTCAAATCTGAACAATTTGTGTGTACTGGAGTTTATATCTATTCTTGACAATTATATTTATCAAATTATCTTTATTTGCTGTCAACCGACCATTCATAATCTCAAATTATTACTATTTTTATATTGGTCCTGACCGACTGGCCTAAATATATATTTTTTAAATATTTTCGACCGCCCGAGCCAAATTTCTCACAGAAAACCAATCCGTAAATCAGGGAATCAAATAACTATGGCCTTATTATACAAATTATATACCTTCAAAATCAACGGAAATTACACATAAGAATGAAACTGAAGTATGCACTATATAATTGTTAATATACATGGGCGATTATAACTTTATTGGGTTATTCCTTTTGTACTTACTATGTGATGACAGTATGAGTATATCGTGGTAATGTATATTTTCAGGACAAACATTGGTTGATCGAGCAGGCAGAGACGCCGATGTCTAACGACACTACTCAGACGATAGACGAAATCTTTAGAAACAGGTAAAAAGAGTTCGTCCACACATTTGCAGTTACACTTGTATCTGGCCTCAGACTTGTGGAAGTGACGTCAGAAAACATAGTCCTCTATTAGATGGGCTGTGGCTTGCTCGCAAGTACAGTTTTAGCAGATTTTTGCAGGTGGAATGGCAGATGAGACTTGATTTTGTCTGAAGGAAAACTTCATTTGACGAAGGTTTGCATAAAAGTGTACTCTGGCCCTGTCGGCGGATGTGTTAAGTTCAGCCATCTGGAGTGCAAATTCTTGGACACTGACCATGACCTTGTTTAC
>JAUTBT010023380.1:1967-20442 GCA_032361225.1 Lepetodrilus schrolli
AGTCCATAACTGACTTTATCAAAGCTGCGGAAAATCATCATAGTGCCAGCGCGTTCGGTGGGGAGGGTGACTTCCTTAGTTTGGGCTTTGCGGTGATCATGGTCAATGATTGAGCGGCCGGCCTGCTTGATCGCAAGTACGTGGCCAGGTTCGATACCGTTTCGCTTTCCTAAGTTTACGACAACCACCTGGTATTGAGCGACTTGGCTCAAAGCTTCGTAAAGTGAAATGATACGTCCCTTGGTGCCGGGTGCTGGCGCGTGTGGGATAAAATAGTACTCGCTAGGCCCCATCTCCAGAGGCAATAACCGATCACCGCGCAGGACTTCACGCACACTATCACGCAGTTGAATGGTTGCGAGTTCACCTTCGGTACGGATCACTTCAGCATCACTGGTATAGGTGGCTTCAAAGGCGATTGTTTCGCCCGTATCGGGGTCAAGTAAGGGGCCACCAGCACGAAAAGTGCTGTATCGGGCGCCGACCATCGGGTCACTCAGGCCGCGTGCGTATACTTTATCGCCCGTTCCGTAGATGAGATGGTTTTCCTGTGAATCGATAATATGCGCTGCTTGCTTCAATTCTTCTTCCGCAACGATTTGAGGGCGGATCAGAAAAGGCTCAATCGCGCTGACAGGAACACCCACGTCCGCATCTTCCAGGTTTGAGGTATGCACTGAGGGCGATAGTTTATGTAGTCCGCGTTGGCCCACTCCTGTCATATGACGGTTAGTGCTCAAGCGGGGTTTGCCATCGACATAATAAAGGCTGATAACATCACCTGGATAAATCAGGTGAGGATTATTGATTTTAGGGTTTACGTACCAAATTTCCGGCCAATACCAAGGCTTCATGAGGAAGCGTCCGGAAATATCCCAGAGAGTATCCCCTTTTTGAACAGTATACTGCTCAGGTGCGGTAGATTGCAGCTCAACTGTTGGGGCTGCTTGGTCAGGAGGTGATTGCTGCGGTGCTGGGTCGACCTGCATCCTGGTCGGTGCTACGGTCGGAGTCGGTGCGATTTCATTGCGATTGTCGCCATTTGATGCACATCCGGCCAGAATAAGAGCCGAGACGATGCCCGTAGTTAGCAGTCCATTGCTGCGATCCGTGCGCTTTTTCAAGGTTTTCCCCTTCTTTAAGCTGGTAGATCCACTTTACCAGCATGTTTTGGTAACATTGAGTTGTAAGGCCTGAAATTATGCCCACAATTTGGGCGAAAAGCTTGCTCGACTTCACGAGAAAACCGTAACGATTGATTGATTATGTCGATTCTTGACGTATTACACTTCCCGGATCCCCGCTTGCGCACTGTCGCCAAGGCGGTCAAGGCTGTGGATGAGGGTATTCGAGGGATTGTGGACGATATGCTCGAGACGATGTACGAGGCTCCAGGCATTGGTTTGGCAGCCACTCAGGTGAACATTCACCAGCGCATCGTAGTGATCGATGTTTCCGAAGGCAAGGATCAGCCCTTGTGTTTAATTAATCCAGAGATTATAGCGCGCGATGGCGAGCAGGAGGGCGACGAGGGCTGTTTATCGGTGCCTGATCAGTATGAGGTTGTAACCAGGGCTGAATATGTGAAAATCCGTTTTCAGGATCGTGAGGGGAAATGGAATGAGCTGGAGGCGCACGAAATGCTGGCCGTGTGCGTGCAGCATGAAATTGATCATCTCAATGGCAAATTATTTATTGACTATCTTTCGCCACTAAAGCGCAATCGTATTCGCAAAAAACTGGAAAAAATAGCAAAGCAGGAGCAATTGGCCCGTTCTAATACCATGATTTAGAACGCCGTTTAATACGCTACACTGGTACTCCGTCAATATAAGGTTGATGGAGTACTGGAAGCCTGTCCGAGAATAGAAACCACAGTGAAAATTATCTATGCAGGGACGCCAGATTTTGCGGTGCCTGCCCTTGATGCGTTGATAGAATCTCGGCATGAGCTTGTAGCGGTTTTTACCCAGCCGGATCGCCCTGCCGGGAGAGGCAAAAAACTGCGAGCCAGCCCCATCAAACAGCGTGCGGCAGCCGCTGGCTTGCCCGTCTTGCAACCCGAGACGCTGCGCGCAACTGATTCGCAGGCGCTCGTTACTGATTTGGCGGCAGATGTGATGGTAGTGGCAGCCTATGGCTTGATACTTCCGCCCGCTGTACTGGAATCACCTCGATACGGTTGTATTAATATCCATGCGTCATTACTACCCCGTTGGCGCGGTGCTGCGCCGATTCAACGCGCAATCCTGGCGGGGGACGAGGAAACGGGCATAACGATGATGCAAATGGCGGCGGGGCTGGACACCGGTGATATTTTACTGCAACAGTCATTGCCGATTATGGCGCAGGATACGGCCGCTAGTTTGCATGATCGCCTGGCAGCAATGTCCCAATCATTGTTGCTAAAGACCCTCAATTCCATCGAGGAAGGATCACTGGCGCCGCGTTCACAGGAAGACTCATTGGCGATTTACGCCGCCAAGCTAGAGAAAAAAGAAGCGCTGATCGATTGGTCATCACCAGCGGTTGAGATTCAACGTGCCGTACAGGCTTTCAATCCTTGGCCGATCGCCCATACTCACTGTTCAAAAGGCATCTTACGCATCTGGGAGTGCGCTGTGGGAGCGGCTTCTGCAGAGAACACTCTCGCGCCTGGAAGTATCCTTCAAGAGCATGCCAAAAACGGTTTGCTGGTGGCAACGGGGGAGGGCAAGTTATGGCTGCAGAAGTTACAATTACCGGGTGGCAAGCCGCTGACGGCGCGTGAATTTCTAAATGGAAGATCTCTTCAAGGTGAAGTTTTGGGCAATAGCGCTTGATGCCGCCACGTCTTGTCGCGGCCCAAATCCTGCAAAAAGTATTGGCTGGGGGATCACTTTCGCGTGAGTTACCCGCAGGGCTTTTGGAATGTGAACCGGCATTGCGGGCTACGGTGCAGGCGTTGGTGTACGGCGGTTTGAGGTATTTCGAGCGTAGCGAAATTTTTGTAAAAACATTGCTGCGCAAGCCGCTCAAGAAACGCGATCAGATTGTGGTTAATATACTTCGAATTGCATTCTTTGAGTTGATGGAAGCGGTGACTCCTGACTATGCAGTTGTCGATGGTGCGGTAAAATCGGTGGCCAGCGAGCGCCCTTGGGCAAAAGGTTTGGTTAATGCCGTGTTACGCCGTTTTATTCGCGAACGCTCTGCCTTGTTAGCGGCTACCAATGCCGATTTATCGGCTAAAGTTTTGCTGCCGAAATGGCTATTGCAACGGATCCAAAAAGTTTATCCACAAGATTGGGAAACGATATCAATAGCACTGAACCAAGCTGCCCCGATGACGTTGAGAATTAACCTAGAGCGCATATCGCGACAAGAGTATTTACAGCGCCTGCAGGCAGTAAATATCGATGCAAAGCCGATCCCCAACCTGGCGAGTGCTGTTGTGCTAACGAGTCCAGTGGATGTCACTGCGTTGCCTGAGTTTGCCCAAGGCTGGGTTTCCGTGCAGGATGCAGCGGCTCAGCACGCTGCCTTTTTGTTAGAGCCCCAGCGAGGTGATCGTATTTTGGATGCGTGTGCAGCGCCGGGCGGTAAAACGGTGCATTTGTTAGAGTTAACTGGGGGTGATTTGCGCGTCACTGGAGTGGAGTCGGACGCGCAGCGAAGCCAGCGGCTTGAGGAAAATCTACAGCGCTCAAATTATAAAGCAGAAGTAAAAATCGCCGATGTTGCCAAACCTGCAGATTGGTGGGACGGGCAGCTATTTGATCGTATACTGCTGGATGCACCTTGTTCAGCCAGCGGGGTTATCAGACGACATCCGGATATCAAACGTCATCGCCGACCAGAGGATATTCCCGCATTGGTGAAGCAGCAAGCACGACTATTGGACGCGGTTTGGAAAATGCTCAGGCCAGGTGGGCGATTGCTTTACGCAACCTGCTCAATTTTTCCGGAAGAAAATTCGAGTCAGATTAACGCGTTTCTTAAGCGGCATGTTGATACGCAGGAGTTACTCATTAGCGAGCACTGGGGTCTCACCTGTGAGTACGGCAAACAGATCCTTCCAGGTGAGGATGACATGGATGGTTTTTATTATGCAATTCTAGTCAAAAAATGACCCATAATCGTCTCGCGATTCTGCTGGTATGCGCACTGCTGTTTACGCCGTTGAATGTGGCAGCGGAAGATGCCCGGTTTGCAGTCGAAGACATTCAGACCGAATTGCATGAAGATGGTGTCTATTATTTAAGTGCACGCCTAGATGTTTCTCTGGGTAGCGATATGTTGTCGGCTCTGCGCAACGGTGTCTCGTTGGTGTTGCAGATGGATTTTGAGTTGAATCGTCCCCGGCGCTTTTGGAAGGATGACCATCTGGTTAGTTTAGAACAACGCTATCAGCTTCGTTTCCACGCGCTTACCAAGCAGTATACGATGAGTAATCTTAATACGGGTATTCAGGAGAGCTTTCATACGTTGCACGGTGCGCTGGACTCTCTCAGCCGTATCCGTTCGCTACCTGTTTTTGATGCAGGCCTGTTGCAGCAGGGAGAGTCTTATCGAGCGCGTTTGCGTCTGCATCTTGATTTAGGCGCTTTGCCATTGGTTTTGCAAATCAGGGCATATACGAAGAGAAATTGGCGTATTAGTAGTCCCTGGATGGCTTGGACGATGCCGTTATGAAGCGCAGCTGGTTTTCAATTCTGCCGATTCTCGGACTGTTTTTGCTGATTATCGTTTCCCTGTACTTTTTGGGCTATGCGGCACAGCGCCCCGACCGCTTCGGTGACTATTACATCTGGTTGCTGGTTCTCAATATTACCTTGTTGCTCTTACTGGCGCTGTCTATTCTGGTGAAGCTGGCGGGTGTGCTGCGAGGTTTTATCACGGGTGCGGAAGGTGCTCGTTTGACGTGGCGGTTGGTGTTGATGTTCGTCTTCGTTGCATTGGTGCCGGTGCTTATTGTATGGGCATTCTCCGTAAAATTCCTGGGGAGTGGTATCGATAGCTGGTTTGACGATCAGGTTGAAAACTCTCTTGAGAATGCATTGCAACTCAGTCAACTTTCCTTGGACTATCGCAAGCACGTTCATCTGCTGGATGTCGAGGGAGCCGTCAAAGATTTGCGCGAAGCGACTGATCTCGATGCGGGTTTAATACTTAACGATTATCGTCTGGACATCGGGGCGGATGAGCTGACCCTGCTGGGTTTTAATAATCGCATTATCGCGACCAGCAGCGCGCAGAATATTCTGCAGGTACCAAAATTCCCTAGTAGAGATATGCTTGTCCAACTCGCCAGAGGCGATAATTATGTGGGAATGGAACCCACTGCGAATAAAGGTTTGCGTATCCGGGTGGTCGCGCGCGTACGCCAATCTGGCCTTGCGCGTAATCCTAGAGTTTTGGTAGCTTTGTTTCCGGTTCCGGAGCGCATTGCAGCGCTGGCAAATACGGTTGAGCAAACCTTTGCCGTCTACCAGGAAAAGGAATATTCGCGCCGTCCGCTAAAGCAGATGTATCGGTTGACGCTTTCGTTGGTGCTTTTGTTAAGTGCTTTGTTTGCGATTTGGGCGGCCTTTTTTATGGCGCATAGACTACTCTCCCCCATTTACGAACTTGCCTCAGCAACTCGGGCCGTTGCCGAAGGGGACTATCGACGCCGCTTGCCGGTAATGCACCACGATGAGCTAGGTTTTTTGGTGCGCTCATTCAACGCGATGACGGCGCGTATTCGACAGTCACGCGAAGCGGCAGATCTGAGTCAAAAATTAGTTGAACGTCAACGCAGTTATTTACAAGCCGTTTTGGGCCATTTGTCATCCGGTGTATTAACACTGGACCAGGATATGAAAATTCGTACCGTGAATGAAATGGCCAATCAAATTCTGGAAATGAATCCGCCACTCGAAGAGAGTATCGGCCAGCACATGGCGGATGTGGCGCGCACTCGGCCAGTATTTCAAGCCTTTTACGATCAGCTGGGGTCAAAACTGGCCAAGGCATTGCCGGAATGGCAAACTGAGGTGAGACTGTTTGGTGAACAGGGTCGCAAAGTATTGATTTGTCGGGGCGTTAGGTTGCCTATGTCGGATGGAAAAGGGGGCGGTCAGGCGATTGTTATTGATGACGTGACTAACTTGATCAAAGCGCAGCGAGACGCTGCCTGGGGAGAGGTCGCCCGCCGTTTGGCGCATGAAATAAAAAACCCACTGACGCCGATTCAATTATCGGCGGAACGCATCGCGCATAAACTGTCGGGTTCATTGTCGCAAGATCAGGAAGCCATGGTTGAGCGTACCACGCAGACGATTATCAAACAGGTCGAGGCGATGGAAGATATGGTGAATAGCTTTCGAGATTATGCGCGAACGCCACCCGCCCAGTATGCGCCGATGGATTTGAATCAGCTCATGCAGGAAGTGATCGGCATGTATGAGGGATTCCAGGATAATACTCAGCTGCACGCAGAGCTGGCGAAAAATTTGCCCACGTTGCATGCGGATGCAACAAGGCTTCGGCAGGTGCTGCATAATTTAATTAAAAATGCGCTTGAGGCGATGGGAGAAAGTGGCGGTATAGTGAATATTACAACGGCCAATGTGGAGTCGAGTCAGGGTCACTATGTAGAGCTCACTATCAGCGATAGCGGTAAGGGCATTCAAAGCGAGATATTGGAGAATTTATTTGAACCCTATGTTACCAATAAAAAACAAGGTTCCGGTTTGGGATTGGCCATCGTCAAAAAGATTGTTGAGGATCATGGCGGTATGGTGATCGCGAATAACTTACCCGAGGGTGGCGCCCGATTCATCGTGCGCTTACCGCATAAATTTCAACCCGAGATAGCGCAAAGCAATCCTCAAAAGGAAGGTGTGGTATGACCGTTCAGCATATTCTGGTAGTGGATGACGAACCCGAAATTCGTAACTCGGTGCGTGATATTCTTGAAGATGAAGGGTTTGAAGTCAGCTTGGCTGAAGATGCCAGTGCAGCGCGTGTACAACGTCAAAAACGCCAGCCAGATTTGGTATTCCTGGATATATGGATGCCGGGTGAAGACGGAGTGACTTTGCTAAAAGACTGGAAGGAAAAAGAGGGGCTGGAATTTCCCGTTGTTATGATGTCGGGTCACGGCACCGTGGAAACCGCCGTCGAGGCAACGCGTATTGGTGCCTACGACTTCATTGAAAAGCCCCTCTCATTAGCCAAATTGTTGCGCGTGACCAGCCAGGCGCTACAGTCTCAGCGAGTGGACGTGTCATCGCAACAAATTGCAGGGCAGCGAATTCCATTGAAGGAACCCGTGGGTAGCAGTGCAGCGATGCGACAGTTGCGCGAAGAATGTCAGCGTGCTGCGCAACACAATACCTGGGTTCTATTTCTCGGTGAGTCAGGCGTAGGGAAAGCGTTTACCGCGCGTTACCTGCATGCGTTAAGTCCCAATGCCGAACAACCTTTTGTGGAAGTTTCGGCGGCGACACTTACAGAACTAGGCGCGGCTGAGGAGCTGTTTGGTCAGGAAGGGAGCGAGGCCCCCGGGTTGATTGAACAGGCGGGAGACGGCACGTTATTTATTAACGAAGTCGCCGACCTGGATTTATCCAGCCAGAGCGTTTTACTGGCGACATTGGAGAACAAAGGTTTTACCCGAGTAGGTACCCGCCGGCAGTTGTCGTTACAAGCTCGAATTATGGCATCCTCCCAAAGTGATTTGCATCGGCGGGTAAAAGACGGTTTATTTCGAGAAGATCTTTTTTATCATCTTAATGTGTTGCCGATGCGCTTGTTGCCACTGCGTGAGCATGCTGAAGATGTGCCTGATCTGCTTAAATTTTACGTCGATTATTTTAATGCTCAAGAGAATCTTCCCTATCGGCAATTCACATTGGGTGCGCAAAATTACCTGCGATATTACAGTTGGCCAGGGAACATCCGGCAGTTGCGGAATTTAATCCAGCGACTACTGATCCTGGATGATGACTCTGAAATCGAACAGGCTGAAGTAGAGGAAGCGATGGTTCGTGACCGGGTTGCGCAGGCCCATTTGACGGCGGGCTTGCCGAAAGAGGTTATGGAATTGCCCTTGCGCGAGGCGCGTGAGATATTTGAACGCGAATATCTTAGTCGCCAATTGGAATTATGTCGTGGTAATGTCAGCCGGCTAGCAGAGCGTGTTGGCATGGAGCGTACTCACCTATATCGAAAAATGCGCGCGTTGGGTATTTCACCGAAAAAAAACTAGCTTAGTAATTTTAGTAAAAAAAATGAAAATCATTATTCTCGGTGCGGGTCAGGTGGGTTCTTCGTTGGCCCATCACTTGGCGAGTGAGGCAAACGATATCACCGTTGTGGATAGGCGCACGGACATCCTGCGTGCGCTTCAGGATCGCCTTGATCTGCGCACTGTTTCCGGTCGCGGTTCCCACCCCGATGTGCTGGAAAGGGCTGGTGCCGAGGATGCAGACATGATCATCGCAGTTACCAATAGTGATGAAGTTAATATGGTCGCCTGCCAAATTGCCTATACCTTATTTCATACGCCAACGAAAATTGCGCGTGTGCGCGAGGCGAGTTATCTCGAACATAGCGACCTTTTTTCGCAGCAAGCATTACCCATCGATGAGTTGATCAGCCCGGAGCAATTGGTCACGGATCATATTCATCGTTTAATCCGCCATGCGGGTGCTTTGCAGGTGTTGGAGTTTGCCGGTGGTCGGGTTCAGTTGGTGGCTATTGCGGCCCATCATGGTGGCAAGTTAGTGGGGCATCCGCTGCGTGAGTTGAACGAGCATATCCCGGGTATTCATGTGCGTGTGGCGGCGATTTATCGCCACGGCCAGGCTATAATGCCCAAGGGCAATACGGTGATTGAGGCGGATGATGAGGTGTTCTTTTTAGCAGAAGCCAAAAATATCCGCGCAGTGACCAGTGAGCTACGCAAGCTGGATCGGCCATACAAGCGCGTTATGATTGCCGGCGGAGGCAATATTGGTAAACGTCTTGCCGAGGCGCTTGAGGAGCGCTATCAAGTTAAGATAATTGAGCATAATGCAGATCGAGCACGTTATCTCGCCGAAGCATTGGATAGCACCATTGTGTTGCGTGGCGATGCGGCAGACCAAGATTTATTGATGGAAGAAAACATCGATGGCATGGACGTATTTGTATCATTAACCAATGATGATGAGGCCAATATTCTTTCTGCCATGCTGGCGAAACGCTTAGGTGTGCGCAAGGCCATGTCGTTGGTTAATCGGCCTAGCTATTCGCAACTTATTGAAAGCGGAATTGTCGATATTGCGATTTCTCCCCAACAGATCACATTGGGGGGCTTATTGGCGCAGGTTCGCCGTGGCGATGTGGTGGCCGTGCATTCGCTACGCCGCGGCGCGGCTGAGGCCATGGAAGCGATTGCTCATGGTGATAGAAAAACCTCAAAAGTTGTTGGTCGGCGAATTGATGAACTCAAGCTGCCAGCGCATACGCGTGTTGCATCCTTGGTGCGCGGCGATGAAGTTATTATGGTTCACCATGACACCGTTATTGAAGCCGAAGATCATGTCATATTATTTGTGGCCGATTCGAGCAAAATTTCTGACGTTGAACGGCTATTCCAAGTTGGTATCACCTTCTTTTAACCACCCTCTATAAAATGCAACTCACCGTCGTCCAACGTATCTTGGGTTTGCTAATCATGGTGTTTAGTACCACCATGCTGCCGCCGGCATTGGTTGGTCTCTGGTATCAGGATCATAGCATTCTCCCTTTTATCGAAAGTTTTTTTATACTCCTGGCGAGTGGGTTTCTCATTTGGTTTCCAGTCCGTGAGTTACGCCATGAACTGAGGCTACGCGATGGTTTTGTTATCGTCGTTTTGTTTTGGGCCGGTTTGGGGGTGGTGGGAGGCGTTCCTTTGATGCTCTCTGAGCAGCCGGAAATCTCGGTTGTGGATGCGGTATTTGAATCTATTTCAGGTTTGACCACCACCGGTGCGACGGTCATTACCGGCCTGGACACTTTACCTAAAAGTATTTTATTTTATCGTCAGCAGTTGCAATGGTTGGGTGGTATGGGGATTATCGTCTTAGCGGTCGCCATACTGCCAGTTCTGGGAGTGGGTGGCATGCAGCTGTATCGCGCGGAGATGCCCGGTCCGGTTAAGGATAATAAATTAACACCACGAATTACCGAGACTGCCAAAGCGTTGTGGATGATTTATCTTATGCTAACGATAAGTTGTATGCTGGCTTATTGGTATGCGGGGATGGGGCTTTTTGATGCGCTTGCTCATAGTTTTTCTACTGTAGCGATAGGTGGGTTTTCGACGCATGATGCCAGCATTGGTTATTTTGACAGTCCTGCTATTGAAGCGGTTGCCATATTTTTCATGCTGGTTTCCGGTATTAATTTTGCCTTGCACTTTTATTCTTGGCGAGCGGTGACACTACGCAGTTATTGGTCAGATTCTGAATTTCGTGTTTATATAATAGGCATCGTTGCCGTTTCTTTTGTTGTCATTGGTTTTCTTTATTTCTCGAATACCATCACCAATGCTTCACTGGCCTTTCGACAGGGATTATTTCAAACAGTTTCCATTGCAACCACGACTGGTTTTGCAACCACTAACTATAGTTTCTGGCCTGTGTTTATTCCGGTGTTACTTTTGTTTATGAGCTTTATTGGAGGTTGTGCAGGGTCAACGGGTGGCGGTATGAAAGTAATCCGTGTGTTGTTAATTCTTAAACAAGGCATTCGTGAGGTGAAACGTCTTGTTCATCCCAACGCCACGTTTATTATTAAGGTTGGGAAAAAACCTCTACCCGATAATGTAGTTGAAGCCGTATGGGGTTTTTTCTCGGCGTATGTTTTTCTATTTGTAATGCTCATGATGGTCATGCTTGCAACCGGAATGGATCAAGTCACTGCATTTTCGGCGGTGGCGGCCAGCTTGAATAATCTTGGCCCAGGCTTAGGGGATGTGGCTGCCAACTATGCATCCATAAAGGACGTAGGAAAATGGGCGCTGTGCATCGCAATGTTAATGGGGCGGCTTGAAATATTCACGCTACTTGTGGTTATGAGCCCGGATTTCTGGCGACGCTGATGAGAATTGTTGAAAAGTGGAATTCACGCTATGCGGATAGATCGCCTGCGGATCAGCAAGCCTGTGAAATTCTCCAGGAATATGCGCATCTATTGCCAAGTGATGGAGAAGCGCTTGAGCTTGCAAGCGGACTCGGTGGTAATGCGATTTTTCTTGCGCAGCAGGGATTGGATACGACTGCTTGGGATATCAGCTCTCTCGCCGTAGAAAAATTGAATAGCTTTGCGAATGATAAAGACGGGTCGCTCAAGGCCGAGGTACGCGATGTTGAAAAAAATCCTCCCAAAAAAGAAAGCTTTGACGTCATCGTAGTCAGTTATTTTTTATATAGAGAATTGTTACCGCTTTTATCGGCAGCGTTAAGATTCAACGGTTTGCTGTTTTATCAAACGTTTACGACAGAGCGGCCAGAGGATAGTCCTGGCCCATCGAATCCCAATTTTCTGCTCCAACCTAATGAGCTATTAAAAACCTTTTCAGAGATGAGAGTCCTGGCTTATCGTGAAGATGGTACGAGTGGAAATTCACACAAAGGGCGGCGCGGTATCGCTTCGCTGGTTGCGCGGCGACAAACGTGATGAATATATACCCAATATTCGCCTCAAATTATGAAAAAATATGACTCAAACCCGCTTCCCCTCGCTACGGCTCCTATTCTCGGACAGCCTCCTGGAAAGTTGCTAGCTCCTCGATATTGGCCAATATGGCTGGGCGTGGCTGTGTTCTGGTGTATCACTCAACTGCCAAGGTCCCTACGGCAAGGGCTGGGTAAATTTGCGGGAACGATAGCTTGGCGGAGAAATAAAAAACGTCGTGAAATTGTAGACGTAAACCTTGGTCTGTGTTTCCCAGAGTGGTCCCAGGAAAAACGCGATGCGATGAATAAACGGCATTTTCAGGTCATGGGCCGCAGCATGCTGGATATGGGGCTTATTTGGTTTGCCAGCGACAAGCGTCTTTTGCGATCCATAGAGCTGGAGGGGTGGGAGCATATTGAAGCCGCTAGAGCGGCGAAAAAAAATATTATTTTAAATGTAGCCCACAGCGCGGGTCTCGACTTTGGGGCGATGGTGGTTGGCAGTCGCTCTCCTGGTATTGGGCCTTATAAAGCAGCTAAAAATGAAGTTGTTGATTGGTGGATTACCAAGAGTCGTCAACGCTTTGGAAGTAAAATATTTGAGCGGGGTGATGGCATGATGGCTTTTACTCGTGCTGTGCGCAAAGGCGTTCTTCTTTATGTTCTTGCGGATGAGGATTATGGAAAGGATGCCTCCGTTTTTGCCCCGTTTTTTGGGCAACAAAAAGCCAGCCTACCCATGGTTGGGCGTCTGGCAAAAATCAGTAATGCCACTGTATTTCCGCTAATGACCTACTATGACGAAAAAAAACAGCGTTATTTAACCAAAATATTTCCACCACTCAGCAGCTTTCCAACAGAGGATAAGCTCAAGGATACAACGAGGCTGAATCAGTCTCTTGAGCAGATGATCCGTTTAGCGCCTGAAGAGTATATGTGGACCCTACGGATTTTTCTTACCCGTCCCGACGGAAGCCGTATTTACCATTACTAAGCGCGAGATGTACTCTATGGACACTATTGAGCATTTAAACACGGTACTAAAGCAATTTTCCATTGAACGTGACTGGGAGCAGTTCCAATCACCCAAAAATATATCCATGGCTTTGATCGTTGAGGCGGCTGAGCTTGTTGAGCATTTTCAGTGGTTGACCGAAGAGCAGAGCTATAAATTGTCGAAGGAGAAGCGCCAGGAAGTTGGATATGAAATGGCCGATATCTTGCTGTATTTAATTCGCCTCTCGGAGAGGTTAGATATAGATCTCATTGCAGCAGCAGAGAGAAAAGTAAAAATCAACGAAAAGCGTTACCCTGCGGATAAGGTGCGTGGAAGCGCAAAAAAATACTCTGACTATGAGGAGATAGACGATAGCGGCTGCTAACACCTGAAGCGTATTGCCTTATTGCATCGATTAAAGAGCAGGCCAATAGTCATCCACCGACCTGCTCAACAGATTAAGCGAGCTTAACCGTTATTTGCCCATTGCTTTTCCGCCCATATCCATGGCCTTGCCTTTAGCTTCGCCAACTGCGTCACTTGCTTCTTCTTTTGCCTTATCTCCGGCATCATCTTTCATGCCTTCCATTTTGTCAGAAGCCATATCTTTTATTGAGTCTCCTGAAGAATCGCTGGCGCAACCGCCGACTGTAAATACACCTGCTAGAATCGCCATAAGAATTAAATGCTGAAGTTTCATGTATGTCTCCGTTTTCTGTTAGTGAAATATTGGCCTAAGCCGTCTTAAATGTTGTCCAATTTATTAATCGAACCAAAAATGCTCAACGATTAGATGGTTATGGAGGGCGTTAGTTCAATAAATTATTAAAAATAAAAGATGGCATGCCCTCCTGGTGCTCCGTCAACTTTGGTTTGCGCCCATCGGGTGAGCCTTCAAGCAGTTTTCGCCAAGAATGGCGAGTATGCCGCAAATGCAGGTGCATTTTTCGGTTATCTGCAGTCTTATTTTCAACTCACCATAGAACCACTATGACGCATAAAAATAAAACCACATCTAACCGCTTGATGACTCACTAGATCCAGCAATACTAAAGTTGGCGGAGTACTAGATTCCTATTCTACTTGTCTTTGTGTGAATAATGGTTAAATATGCCGCTCCTGCTAAGGGTAAATCCTTCCATGCGCTCAATATATTACATTCCGATTTTAATGCAACCTCTTATATGCTTAAATTTGTAGCATGATGATATGGATTCCTCAACTTTCAAGGTTATCACAATGCCCCAAAGAGTTTTTTTGAAACCAAAAAGAAGAGGAGTCCGAAATGAAGAGTAGCGTAATGGGGTTAGACATCACAAAAAATGTATTTCATATCTTTACGATCATAGAGGCTGGTAAGCTGATGATTAATATAGGAGATATGCCTTGCAATAAACGAGGAGTCCATATATGGGCATATAGGTCGGCTTATCTTCAAAGAAGAAATTCCCCCTATCCGTACACGCGGAAAAATTGCTAGAGTTTTAACCAGTAGATATACTCATCACGTTTAGGTTTTAGGTGTTAAGAGCGTGCTATCAACCCCGTCCCCGGAGGCATCATCCCCTCTAGCCCACAAGCCCTATCCCTCCCCCTCCCCCTCCCCCTCCCCAAACCGTTATGCCGGTAACGAAGCCCTTAAAATCATGTAGAAAAAAAGGAAGCCCTTGTGGCTCCTCGCTTGATCCGCCAGACCCCACAGCGGTTGGGTCTGGCGGGGTAATTCCTCCCGGGCCACCGGGGCAACCCGATAAAAGCACGATGAGGTATGTAAGCAGGAATACGACTCGGTCCGTTTTGCTAAAAAACGGATGAATGGGGTTTGCAAGCCAATCAATCTCAAGCAAGAGCCAGCTCGCAACGCCAACGATGAAGGTTGTCAGTACAATGTTGCCAGAAGCGAGAAGCAGTATGACCCACTTTTTATCCAGCAGAGCTTCAAGATTGACATGCAAAGCACCCGCGAATATAAAGAAAGCTCAGCATGCCGTGCATCAATGCTTGATTAAAATCAATGCTTTTCAATACAGATTTAGCGTATTATCCTCCAGCAGTGAGGCTATAGAGAGTCAATACAATCAGCATAATGCCGATGGAGGTTGGCGGTTTTATAAAGCGGCGGTTAAGGTATGCGAACGGTGCTGTAATGGTGGAAAGCAGGCCTGCTGTATTTTGAGTTCCATAATTTCAGAATAGGAGAATGCGTGGACTTAATCCATATAAATTATCGAACTAAGTGAGTAGTAAAGTGTCAACTGAACGTGGTGATGTGATGATATGTTTTGAGTGTCACCAAAATTTTAACCGAGGAGAATACCATGAATGAAAGAAACATCGATAAAAACCGTAGACGCGCGTTAAAGCTTGCAGCAGGCAGTGTTGTAGCCATTCCTTTTGGCGGAATGCTGGCTGGAGCCGCATTCGCTGAAGATTTGCCGGCAGTGGCTGCAGATGATCCTCAAGCAGTCGCATTGAAGTATGTCGCTGATGCTACGACCGCTGAACGTGCGGATAAATCAGGTACTCCGGGTGCCGATCAAACTTGTGCAACTTGCCAATTATCAACACCGGGAGATGGTGATCAACTTCCCTGCTCACTTTTCCCAGGAAAATCTGTCGCCAAGGGCGGATGGTGTAGCGCTTGGGCTAAACGCGCTTAAGTTAAGCTTGTTGGTATTGTGTGTTGGAGTGGGTGCTTTGCGCCCACTTTCTATTAGGCGGCAGGATACTTCGGAATAAAATTTAATAACCTTTACAACTGCGATTTCAAGAGGCACATAGTTAATTATGACCAGGGATGGACTGTATGCAGAAAATGCAGGAGTCATTTTTTGTCTCTGCAACGATTTGAGATCGTTTGATCGGGAGTAAAAAGATGCAGCCCTCGGGCTACAAGTAAGAGTGGGGGTTGTTATTACGCAGTCCCTTAGCAAGCCCTAATTATTTTTAAGTGTGCTAAAAGGGGCTGTGACTTCCCCGGAGATCGTCACAATAGAGCAACTGCTACGACTCACTTGGAAAACTTACGGCCCCTTTTTTCTCCGCTTAATTCATCTGACTTATTCAGAGCGTCCTTAAAAGCACCTCTTGATTCTGGGTTTTTCTATGCCCTTATAACTTCAAAAGTTATTAAATTCTCATTCTTAAGGCGCCCCGCCGATTACAGTATTAATCTTCCAGTCTCTAACCTTTGATCTTTTCCCCTTCTTTATCCCCTATAGTTTTGTGCTTCCATCGATAGAAGTATGGCCAATGGTTTGTCCAAGACCTTGTTTGTCATTGCTACCGTACTTCTGTAATTTTCTACTGCCGTTTGGGCCTATTCTTTCAGAATGAAATTCACTTGTTTATTGATCATATGCTCATCACGTTTAGGTTTTAGGTCTAATAGCACGCTCTATTTGTTCCCTGGCGGTGTTGCAATTTCTTGCAATAGCCCTGCCGCTATTACGCGTCATTGTGCCTTGCCACGGAACGAATAGAACACACTCTTAACGCCTAAAACCTAAATGTGATGAGTATAGGTCGCGGAAGTGTAGTAATGACCAGATGTCTTTCGAGTTTTGAAGGTTGAGTGGATGTGCTTGGTAATGATCCAACTGATTTTTCTAGGATGATAGGTTTGTGAGGTCCTAGTCACTGCCCCGTTTAAACGACAAAACAACGCTCACAAAAAAGAATAGGACGCCTTGTAAGGGAAAAGGCTGACCCATTAAAGTAGTACGATCTAAGCCCTAAGGATTCAGGGCTGCTCAATAATAGGGAAGTTAATATTATGAATACGAAAAATTCACTCGCCGAAATAAGTCTGAGTTAAAGCAGTAGTACTCAGAGCTGATTCTCAATTTAATTCTAGTAGATTTCTTTGTAAAGCGTAGCGCAAAGTTTTGGGGTCTGTGCGTGCAGTATTTTCTCACTGGAAAACTGTAATGGCAGCACAATTTCAAGAATTTAAATTGTCACCACAGAATGAGCAGGTAATTCCTAAAAAATCTATTTGTAGTCATTACTTAAAGCTGAATAATCATTGTTCGGCATGTTGTTATTCAGGTCAGGGATTTGACTGAATAAAAAGCCCAAGGAGGGCATGTTTTGTCAAACAAAGCTACGAAGGCACTTGTCGTCACAATAGTGCTTTTTACTCCATCATTGGTTTTTTCGCAGAACCCTCTTTTACAAGGTTCTTGGGAGGAAATTGTACAACTTACGGATGAATTTGAAGGTGCAGATCTAGACTCGACCAAATGGAATAATATGGATCCCAAATGGATCGGAAGGCATCCCAGTTATTTTGAGCCCAGTAACATCTCCGTTCTAAACGGAGAGCTGAACTTAACCTCTCGAGAAGTTAATAGCCAAGATAATCCTCGCCCAGAAACAGAAGAAGGAAAATATACCCACGCAGCTGCTGCAGTTACGAGCAAAGTCAAAGTAAAGTACGGGTATTTTGAAATCAAAGCTAAAGCTGGGGATTCAAAGTTCTGGAATTCATTTTGGTTCTATGATCATGCTCCTGAAAACTGGTCCGAACTTGATGTGTTTGAAGTCGTCGGAAGTGAAAGCTACTTAGTTAGAACCGCACACCACTTCAGATCTCCTACATTTAAAGGGACAGACAAGGATCACCTGAGGGCGCAGCGAGAGAGTTATGATTTTAGTTCGACGGATTATCATATTTATGGATTGAATTGGAATGAAGATGATATTACTTGGTATGTTGATGGAGAAGAGGTTTTTACAATACCAAATTATCATTGGCATCAAGCGCTCTATATGATATTTGATACTGAGGTAAATCTAAAGTGGCCTAACATTCCAGAGTCCAATACATTGCCATCAGACTTCAAAATTGACTATATAAGATCCTGGAAAAGAAAAGATGAGTGTGAAGCAACAACCTCCTTAAAAAACAAACAGTGGAGACTTCTGGCGCTTCCTTGTGACCCTGGCGGGAAAACAGTCGAAGAGCTATTTGGTCAAGAAAGTTTTGGAGGAAACTATTTAAAAGATTGGGTTATCTATGGGTTTGATCCGTTGCTTATTGAATATAAAAAAGTAGCGCTTACTGACCAACTTGAAACTGGGAAAGGATATTGGTTTATACAGATGTCAGGTAACGACGTTGAGTACACCATGACAGGTGCTGCGCTAAGTAAGTATCAAAGAATAGACGTGGAGTCAAAAGATGCAGTGCCTACCTGGAATATGATAGGTAACCCATACCCTCATGCAATCCAAAGTAAAGATACTCGATGGTACTCTGAGGCATCAAAGAGCACCATGACCTGGAGTGAGGCAGAGAGTCAAAATCTTGTACACGCATCAGTTTATACATACGAAGATGGTAGGTATGTTAAAAAAGACATGACTGATTTGGAGGCAAGAATTGATCCCTGGTATGGATATTGGATAGCGATACTTGAAAACTATGGCGACAAACCAGTCTATTTATCAGCTGATGGTATTGACTGGGATAAATTTAAATCACCGTGACACAGCGTTTTGAACGCCCTCGTTTCTTCCGTAGAAGCGGGCGGAGGTTTTCATTTGTAGATTCCATCTGAATCTCTTAGAAAATTGAATTAAGGAAATACGCTATCTCCCCACTCATATAATGCTAACCCCAATAGTATAATTCCGCTCCCAACCCATACGCTTGTGGTTACAACTTCTTGGTTTACCCATTGCCCCAGCATGAGTGCGATAACCGGTGTCATTAGAGTGACAAGCGCAAGTCGATTCGGGCTGACGGAACGTAGTAAAAAATAGTACAGGGTAAAGCCAATCACTGAACCAAAAACAC
>JAUTBT010023391.1:0-20440 GCA_032361225.1 Lepetodrilus schrolli
CAACTCTCGTCATGATAAAATAAGATTAGGGATGAAGAAGTAAAGCATTCCTTGCAAACACTACACTGTACATACACATCAAACACTACACTGTACATACACATCAAACACTACGCTGTACATACACATCAAACACTACACTGTACATACCCATGTACATACCCATCAAACACTACACTGTACATACACATCAAACACTACGCTGTACATACACATCAAACACTACGCTGTACATACCCATCAAACACTACACTGTACATACACCTCAAACACTACGCTGTACATACACATCAAACACTACGCTGTACATACACATCTGCAGTTCCGTTGATTCTGGGTGTTGACGTAACACCAGGTTTGGCAGCGGTCAATTCTTTCAACAATCGCCCGTTATCTCTTGTAACTATCTGTGGGGTGTCTGAAAAACACACACAGCAAACATGATGGCAATTAATTGAAAGACATCCGTAATTCAGTCAAATAAATGCATGTGAAAAATATGGGAGGCTGCAATGCAATTCTCTACACTAAACCACACTTCCTATCTACAAAGTTCAGCTGGCTGAATGATTTCCTAGGAAAATAGTAAGAAATCGGTTTGTGTATGCATGCAGTCCATTCCCTTCATGGTATGGGTTTTTCTATTTCCTACAAGTCGAAGTAAAAAGTAGTGCTACGTAGTACTAGCATGTGCTGGCTGAACGGCTACTGTAGCACTATGTAGCACTTAGTAGAGAAATGTATTGCAACCTGAACGCAGCCCTGTTACAGTAAGGTCCACAAGCCATGGCTGATGCAGATCAATCCGAGGGAGATAACTTAACACAATGTTGCATTACATCCCAGACTTACGTAAACAGACCTCCATTGAGAAGACGCTGGGCCCTAGAACAGGGTAAAAACTTGAAAGATCAAGTTTGTAGACTGATGCCCTACCACCTGTGCCACCTCGTTACTAACTTTCCTAACATGAATAACAAATGAAGTCTAATTAACTTTAACTAACCATTATCTCCTTGTCCAAAGTCAGATTTACTGGTGACCGGAATGATGTCATCAATGTCGTCATCCAACGGCGGTAGAAGGATGCCGTCATCAAGATCAAGGATGTCATAAAAGTCAGGAATCAAGAAAGAGATGTCCTGAAAAACAAGAAACATAAGACAATTATAACGTCACCACATTGTAATCTTTCTTATTGTTATTTTTTGAGGGACAGTCAAATATTGTTTGTGTGTGTTCCATCTGGGAACAAGAGAAGAGTTGTTCATCATTAGGGAACAGGATAGGTGAGTGGATATCTGGGAACAAGAGAACAGTATTAGTTGTTCCTCATCAGGGAATAGGATAGGTGCGTGGATCTATCTGGGGAATAGATTTGGGGTTGTCATCAGAGATTAGGCCCCGAGGTTACGAAACATTTTGAGTACGATTTCATGCTCAAGATCAAATTTTATATGGGGATTTGTAAAGAAAGTTTGAGTTGAGAATGAAATCATACTCAAAAAGGTTTCTTAATCTCGGGGCCAGACTATTTGAATTCCTCAGACCAGCGTCACCACATACCTTGCCGACCAGCTCGGTTTTGTTGTAGCCGAACAGCATCCGTGCAAAGCTATCATTGACACTGTGGATGGTGCCGTCGGGGTGAAACGTGATCATTCCGCTGATGTTGGCAAACACCCAAACCTTGCCTGTGAACACGGTCGACTTCTCGCCAGCTGAAAACCCCACAAAGTTAAACATAATGTTATAATAAGGAGGCAATTAATAACAATTTACAGTTCAGTGTTCGGAGCTACATGCATGAAACTGCAGTTGTGTGTTTAACTGGAAGAAAATCTTCAGTGTACATGACCGGCAATCCTAAGAATCAACAAACATGGAGGGAAGAAAGTGGAAAGTGAGAGGAAAGGGTGGAAAATTGAAAATGGCAAATGAAAAGAGAAATCCAAAGGATTATGTAGTTATTGTTCCAATTTAAAATTCAACACGCATTCAAGATTATTTCTCTTATATCACAGTTTATCAGTCTACAGCAAGATTGAGCTATTGTTTTACGTTATTGCAGGAATGTTTCACCCATACGGGACCATGTTCACAGCAGGCAGAAACCTGCAATGCCCATAGGGCTGAGTGTTGCAGTAAGCCTGCGAGTACTGTAAATCTATATGAGAAAGCATTGTGTTGCATACCACAGTCTGGGGGAATATTCCTCGTATCTCTGTTTTCGTCATCAGCCAGCTTGACGATGATGCTGAGCGGAAACATTGCTCCATCTCTGGTCCGCCCTGTTGCCCGCTGTTTACACACATTCTGAAACACCATGTACCGTAATTACCCTAATAATACGAACAGGAGAAAATAATTAAAGTTGTAGCTGCTTGAATTATTAGAAAAGTACAAAAATTGAAAATGATCAGCGTTAGTATAATTAGTGACAACCAAATTAAGTACAAAATATGGTTCTAAATGAAATGGTAAATAAATGAAGGACATTTAAAATAAATATTCTATTTTAAAATTATTATGTTCACATAATTAGAAAATTATGATCTGAAAAATTTGGTCATGTTCATATTTTTAGGGTCGTGAGTCATTGTTTTACGTCGTAGCAGAATTTCCCCCCATACAGGACCCCATGTTGGGGCATTGACGTAGTATTGTGGAGGTAGTTGTGCTGTACCTTGTTGAGCGAGGTCTTGGATGCAGGACACAGGAAGGCTGGTATGATGTCCGTCATGTGCTGTCCGTGGATTTCCTCAGGCTTTGAGTAGCCATACAGCATGGCTAGAGTCTGGTCACACTTCAGTATACAGCCCTAAAAATATAATCCAAAATGAAATAACACTAAATATAATGATCATCACATACTGACCTAAATCATTTGAAATTATTAATATTATTATTATTACCGGAAATATGATCTATACACACATTTTTAACAAATACTATTAATACAATCATTCATAAATTATAGAAAAATATCTGCATTTTTAAAATTGGGGTTTAGAGTCGCTTTCAAGGTTCTTTCACTAATATCACAGCTTGCCAGTTTAGAGCAGGCGGAAACTTGCAACATCCGTAGCACTGAATGTTGAAGTAAACCTGTGAGCACCGGCTGGTACTGACGGACTGAGGATGATAACGGCATTACTACAATACAAAAGCTAGAACATTTGACGTATGTAATCTGTGAAACCTGCCTGATTATCAAAGTTGACAGATGCTACAGTTCTTTCGACAGGCTCCATTACACACAGACATCGTGCTTCTGGCTGGTTCTCCAGTTTCTTCATCCACAGAGATACCGGCATGACAAGGCCATTACTGTCTACAGCGTCAATCTGAACAAAATTAAATAAATACAAACTTCTTTTATATTTCACCACACATGAATTTTGACACAATAGTAGAGTAATAGTAAACATGGATTGCTGTGCATTGTCTCTTAAGCCATTGATTACTGTATCAAATACAGTGGGGTAATGATTCACAACAAAGTCAAAATTGACATCCGTTCAAACAGGTGATTCACTGTCAATATTCCCCTTTCAACCATGTGGGTAAACGCCACTTTAAATTAAATAAATAGATTAGATGTCATAAAAAATATATAAATGAAACACCCTTTACAAATAAAAAAAAATTTTTTTTATTAAAAATAAAATAAATTATATAAAAATATCATCACTGTGACGTCTTGACCAGACTACTGACCACTTTTCCGGCCACGTCGACCAGCTCGCCGGTCAGTTCCAGATGTGATTCGACCAGACTCTGCTGGTCCCGGGGCTTCAACAGGATCATGTCTCTGAGCTGTCGGCCAATCAGATCCTCCTGCTCATAGCTGAACAACTCACAGGCCATCTCATTGGCTATAAGAATCTGCAATGGAAGACATCTTGGATAACATTCAAATAGTTTTACAAAAAGGTGGAAAAGATTGGTTGAAGATGTTAAAAACCTGGTAAAGAATTGATGGTGTTTCTTTTTGTTATGGTTTTTAAATTGAGGTTTAAAGCTATTCAAGATTATAGCAAGAAGATGATTAAATTGAATTAAAATTTAGTCGCCGTAACCAAAATTTAATTTCCAGGCTTCGTGGCTTAATTGTTGAAAACTTAATTATTCAATCAAAATTCCAAATAAAGAACTGTTTTAAATTTAATTTATTTGTCATGTTAACCCCACAACTAACCCACCTCGGAAGTGCTGGCATTGATGGTACATATTGCCTTGTTGGGGTTCCTGACAGTCATAGGGAACACCATGCCAGAGTGACCTCCCCCAACGTAGTTGTAGAACGACCAGCTCTCAGTCAGACACTTGCTGCCACTGGGACTGGGGTCCGCCGGGGTAGAGAACGAACCCTTACTGAGCCCCGGGGAGAAGCTCACGTCATTCAAACCGTCGCCTGAAACAACATATATATCATGCTATTTATTAACACCATACAAGACTATTAGTGATACACACGTAGTGTACATTTTGCACATGAATTTCTGTATCAAAGATTCTTTCACTGATATCAAGGCTTGTAGTCTGCCAGCCAAACATGATATTTTGGCAAACCTGATTTTAGCATCCAGACAATCACTAATAAGTGATTTGACATCTTCAACATCTCTAGAATGAGAATCCGAGTGATGCCACTTTGGCCTAATTCAAAATGGCCACCATCAATGAATGCATGTTCTCATAACTTCACTTCTATTTATAAGCATGCAATAGTACATATGATATACTTCTTTTGTCCTCATGTGTAGTACAAACTAGCACCTGTAAGTGCAAGTATGGTATCTAATATCGGATCTGACTTTCATACAGTATCAAAGTGGCTTTAATGTATTAAAAAAATAACTGTTTTAAATATGTTGAATTATCATGTACCTAATAACTCTACTACTTGTAGGCAAGATGCACGATTCACAATATTGATGAGGCCCCTATGTATCTCATGGGATGGAGCATGCAATAAGTCAACATGCAAGCTGCCAATATGGGCAGCAGGCCTCAAAATTAAACAATTTTCTAAGGACCCATTTGGCTCCTGCAGATCGATAAACACTTAAAATAAGTGAAATCCTGGACACCAAATGCAAAATTAGGTCGCCATGGCTACCAAATTAGTCGCTAAATTGAGCCCTGTGGGCATCAAAGATCTCCAAACACAAAGTAGCCTCACATCACAACTGAAGACAACACCACCAAACATATACGTATGTATGTATGCAATTAGCAAGTTCATATGTTCCAGGCTGCATTGTGTCTTGCAGTAAAACCCCACTATTTACGCATTTTCCTACGATAACTTGACAAAAGCTTTTGGTCTTCTTGATCATATCTGCCCTGCACAATGGATGTCATTAATAAATACAGATGTTCCAAGCGACAATGGATGTGGCTTATTAATGTCATGTTTCATGATTTGTGGATGTCATGGAGACTACCACAACAGTAATATTCATGCGGCACATCTTGACAACTAGAACGATGACGATCATTAGGATGTTCATTCTCAGATTCACTGACATGTTCTTGTATTTGTTTTTAATAACAGTTGATGTAATTACTTGAAAGCAGATAGTATTTTATTAGAATGTGTGTCGGTCAAAACATTTTTAGGGATCTCAAGGATCTTTCCTTGCAGTGGAGCAGTGAAAAGAAACTTTGACCATAATGCCAAATGTATGTAAATGTTGCCCCATTACCTCCAATGTTGTCCAAAAGTAACTAAAATATAGTATGCCTGTTAAAAATTATCCCATAACTTGAACATTGTGCTAGAATATAAGACGAATGTTAACACGTGTACTAATGGATTCCCTAGACATTACAATTAAGATTAAGCCACCAAATCATCACTAATATCCCAAGATTTTGAACCAACAATTTTCTACAACGGGACCCATGTTTAAGTAATTAGGCAAATATTTGATTTCAAGATAAGTACATTCTGATACATTAATTCTATGTGTGTTAGTGGATTCCATGACCATGAAAACATATTGTTTGCCACAAAAAGCAAGTCTCTACGTAGTCTAGAAATTAAGTAATGAACAAATGCATTCTATTCATGGTGGCCATTTTGAATATAGCCATTAAAAAATATTTGTGTTAATTTTCTAGTGTGGACAGTGTCCACTCCAATACTGACCATGGAAGTTCTTGAGGCTGACCTGCTGACAACTGGTCAACTCTGGCTGGGCTCTCCTGGACTTGCTGATCTTGGGGAAGGACTGGTTGGCCTCGAATGACTCCTCCCTGCAGGTGCCCACGCCCATCTGGAGTGCACGCTCCCGCCGCCCCGTCCGGACCCGGTCCAAGGGGGAGGGGTACGACGGGCTGCCGAACACTGTCTTGTCCGTCCCCAACATCGGTCGGCCGTGGATGCTCAGGTGCTTGTTAATCAGTTGTGCTTTCTGAAAAATGTGCAAATGATATTTTATTATTTTATTTTTTTTTATCTTGTGATATATATTACAAAAAGACATATGGAAATAATTGAAAAACAGTGGGACATGTGGAAAATATAGCTTGTTACCCAATGTGTAGACAAATCAAATGTACATACTTTCAGGTAAAACATGTTTGACCATGAAGTAATGGTATGTCAACAAATTGTGATAAAAAAAAAATATATATAATTTTAATTCTTAAATTATTTTATTAATTGGTTGTTTAGAGATAATTTCAAGAATTGTTTTACTCATATCACAGGCTTAAGCAATTGTAGTAGATGAAGTGTACTCTTTCAGTTAATTTAGCTATTGCGGAAATGACATCTCCTATTTGCCAATTTCAGTCTATTTACATGTGCAGAACTGATAACAGCTCAGTATGCATGGCAAATGAATGAATGCAAGTATGAATTATTGTTTTACATCACAGCGGGAATCTTTCACCCATACGTGACTAATAATATTTAATTATACTATAGATGGTTCTAAATGAAAAGCAGCCTGAAAAAAACATGCCAAATAAGTTTGATGAAAATTGAAGTAGGTGATAGAATACAGAGAATGATATAATAACCATTGGTAAAAATGGAATTAAGAGTGAACACTATCGACGAGTGTAATTAATGCATAGCAAATAATGTGATATTGACAACTGTTGCTTGGTTTCACACGTGGAATCTCTCATGTGAAATCAATACAAGAAATGAGTGGCAGATAGGTAACTCACCAAATGTATTAATTTAACCTTCTATTTGCTGTAGGCAACTGGTGATACCTTATAGAACAATGCTACGGTAGTTATGAATTCAGCAGACAGAGAGACAGGTATTAAATAACACTTTCAAGAAATTCTACTATTGTACTGTAATGACCTTGAATGGTGATGCCATATGATTGCCATGTTGTCACCAGAAATTTAAAATATTGCTATGAGTCATAGACCAAATAATTTCCATTGGCATGACAGGAACATTTCAATGAAATGCAATGCTTTTGCTATATTGTGTCAGAGGTACAATCTCACCATCAAGTATTTTACCACATACATGTATATAAACAACTTGTTGATTTATATATTGCTGTTGTTAAAAGTTGTGACCTCATGATCACTGTGACGTTGTGACGGCCGCCCTCAACTCGTACGTTTGAAAGACATTTTGCACAAATTGCAGGAATATTCGCAAGTTTGTTTTCTTTAAAGTATGTAGAGATAATATAGTGAGTGAGTTATAGTTTTACACCGCAGTGGGAATCTTTCAGATAAAATAGACATAAAGACCATTCATAGTAATTATTTATGGAAATTACAGAATATGATTCAGTGGAGTTGTAGAAAACATAGGAAAAAATAATTGTTATTGTCCATTGTTGAAGTTTTATGATTCAATTCATAGATGAGAAGTAAATTAAAATGTACAATATACATGTACATATAATATATATCAAATTCAATGCATTTCAAAATAACATTGAAATTATACATTTATAGTACTTACATATTCTACCTATAGCGGTTATATTAATTATTATTTCAAATTCAGAAATTAATATTCACCACTGATTGGCAAGGATTTATCATTATCATAGCATTTGTCATCTTTAATCCTTAGTGATTTGAAAGTTAAACCATTACACTTATGAGCACTGAATGAATGAATGAAAATAGTTAGCATCTTTCATTACATTCATTTGTTATTGTATCAATGTATTTCAATACTAGTTAGCACCATTACATAGCTATGTTACCACAAAAAACACAGACTTACTGTTGTCCACAGTGTATCCCTCAGCTATTGACATGAAATAGACAAGATACTCATCCATCCATGTCATTGTCACACCTGGCAATGACATCACCGCTGCTATTGACGAGCTTGTTTACCCTCAAGCAAGCCAAACCTTCCATAGCAACTAATACATAATTAACAGTGGGTGTTTTGGGCTGTTTACGTGGATACGGGGAAAACCAATTCAATTAGTAGCCCAGGTACATTTCCGGCTTATAGAGATTGTTGTGTACATTTCATTACAGGTTGACCCTGGATTGAAAGACCTACCTAAGGGTGTAGAGTGATGAAATTTTCATTCCTGGATTTTTTCATACATAGATTTTGCTTTCTAGAGTACATTGTGGCAAGCTTTGGGTCATGTCAGCCAGTTCCCTTTATAATCAATACATTTGTCTGAAGCTGGCTACTGGCTCAGCAGTGATCCAACTAGATGGAAGTAAGACTGGCTACATGCTCATTATTTATTCATGTTTTTTGTGTGTGGTTTTATGAGAGTTTCTAATAAACATAATAGACAAATTAACCCTCTCCCTGCTGGATTAGACACAGGCACTGCTCTTTATGGCATCTCTGGTTGCCTCCAGCAGTGAGAGGGTTAAATGGTATACACCAAGCTGGTGATAAAGAGTCATAATGTGATTGTGCATGATATAATAACATGACATTATTTCAATGAGGAATATTTCCCTAATTAAAGTTCTTAGCCATTTATGACTGAACATGTTTAATATATGAAGATCCGAAATGATTCCAAGATGTCTGGATCCAAGTAATATTTCATACTTTAGAACACTTTCTCAAATAGTTGGGTTTTTTAATTGGTGTTTAGAGCTGCTTTCAAGATTCTTTCATGACTTGTTAGGGCAGGAGGAAACCCGCAACATCCGTAGTGCTGAATATTGCAGTAAACCTGCGAGCATCGGCTGGTACTGACAAGACCAAGGAAGATAACTGCATTGCTACTCTACAGACATCCAATCAATATTGCATCAGAAAGGTAACTTCCGCGAGCACTGATGCTGGGCCCCCGGGGCGGGATTTGAGCCTGGAACCAATGTTCTACCACTGTGCTACCACCCACCCTTTCTCAAATAGTAGTATTTTCAATAATTTACCCATACTTCCTATCCAAACATTGCCTGAATAAGATGATCAATGAGTCTTAATTGTTAGTCAGTTGATACATATACTATATAGATACAAATTTCTTATTATTCAAAATATACCAATAGGCATGGCAACAGACAATTTCAGCGGAAAACATGCCTGTGCTACAGGCCCCAAGCCACGTCCAGGGCAAATAAATTGACCCCTGGACAAATAAATCAGCCATTTCCGAGTATACGCAGACCATTTCAATGCCTGCATCAAAAACATTCAAAGTTAATGGTACTCTGTCCAGATTGCGAGTGTATCAGGAATATACCTTCCATGTCTGGTTTGACATTACTGCCAGGTCTCTGGGGGTGGGTGGGGTTCGAACTTGGAACATTTGGCTCCAGTCCAGTGATCTACCACACAACAACCCCGGTACTGACAAACCAAGGAGTTTAGACATCACATCCTACGAAGACAGAATATAAACAGTACACTTCTGTAAACATCTATCATTTATCCTCTAATGCCAGTTCTTTATCACCCTCTGAGAGCAAATTATTGTTTTCTAATATTTCACCCATACACAATGATCCATCTTCCTCTAAAATGATGCTTCCCCCTAATAAAATTGTTAATGCTATTCTCTGCTGACACCTACCTTTAAAATTAACCCTAACATCCATGGTTAATCTCTGATTTAGTATGTTTAGAAAGATTGAAACATGTGAAGAGAAACAAGTTATCCCTCATTTCCAGTGGAAGCAATATAAACATGAAAATGGATTATTGTTCATTATTAAAAATATGTTGTGGATTTCAATTGTGGAATAACTTTTTGATAATCAACAGTTATCTGACAATTGTGATCTTGTAGGCGACAATGACTTTGACGTCATAGACGGACGAATACTCAACAGTCGACTTGGGTTGCCTCTCTGTATCAGGATGTTTTTCGGCAGTTTTCCATGGTTTATTCCATTAAAATGATTATGTTGAATAATTAGAATAACCCACTTAATACAAGAGATTACAGGCATGAAAACTATGAACATTAATTTCACTCTGGACCTAGTTTCAGTAATCACTCGTATCTCGTGGGCTATTCTTACTAATCAACATGTTGAACAGGTTTGATACTGTGTGACAGTGTACGAGGAAAAAAAAAACTTACCGGGGAGATATATGGTGAACTGTTGATAATTCCGCCAAAGATATCGGCTTGATCAGGTAAGCTGAGCCTGGGATCAGAAGGGAGACTGTAACGTCCACCTCCACTCCTGTCACTCTTGGGAGTCGACATCGCAATTCTGTCAGCGGATAAAGAAAACATCTCTGATTATCCATATTGACAGGCTGGAAACAAAGGCATACAATCAGTTTGTTTACATATTTCATGGTCAAATGTATATTACCTGAATGTAAATGTATGTACAATTGATTTGTCTACACAAGTATATTGGGCAGCAAGCTACATTTTCTGCATGTCCCACTGGTTTTCAATATTTTTATAGATTTTTATAGTTTTGTATTATCGTAAGATAAAAAATACAAAAATAACATAAAATATGAAAATATTGAAAACCAGTGGGACATGAGGAAAATGTAGATTGTTGCCCAATAAACTTGTGTAGACAAATCAAATTTACATACTTTCATTAAAAAATATGTTTGACCATGAAGTATGTCAACAAACAATGACCTTTGAGTCATCCTCAAAATCATTGTGATTACTCAATATTTGACATATTTTTATTTTATTTATTTGGGGGGTGGGGGTGGGATTGGAATTTAGAGCTGTTCTCAAGATTCTTTCATTCACATCACGGCTTGTCAGTTTAGGGCAGGAGAAAACCTGCAACATCTGTAGTGCACAATGTTGCAGTAAACCTGTGAGCACTGGCTGATACTGAGACCAAGGATGGTAATTAAATTGCCAAGTGATGCATCAATAGCTTCGATCCAAAACTACCATCTAATTTGGTAATTTCACATTTACTTGCTGCGCTAGGTCATGCATGAGCAGAGCCAATTATTCATTTATTCACCCAGGTACCTGGGCACCTTATTTTATCCTTTTTAAAGGAAATTCAACTCCATGAAAAGTAATTATACACTGTCTTATCATTATCATCTATTTATCTATGTTCTACGTTTTACCCTTGATGTTGTAAATTAACATTATGGTCGTCACCTATGGGTGAAATATTCCCGCTGCGACGTAAAACATTAACTCATTCAGATCAGCAGATGGTCAGCTCTGGTGTGCATTTTTCAACATATTTGGTGACAGTAGATTTTTGTTAATGATGCAAATATTCTGAAATACATATTTCGGCTAGGTTGTACAAAATAAGTGTGGCATATGAATACTGAATAGCTGTGGTTGTATGCCTTTAACATGTTTACATTCTGAAGTTGTGCACCTGTAAGCTTTCATAATATAGTATACATCATTCACATGACTCAAACCTTGTATATTGTAGACTATGTAAACATGTAATTAAAATAAGGCCATAGTGATTTTCTGGTTTATGGATTTTTCTATGATAATTTTTGGCTCAGGCCGTTGAAAATATAAATAAATAGAATTTGATATTTCGGTTGGTTGGGTTCAATATAACAATAACAGTTGACAGAAATTAAATATAATTGATCGATATAACTGTCAATAATTGTTATAAACACCAGTACACATGAATTGTTCAGATTTGAATGCACAATTAGTTTTAAATGTACTGCGTGTCAATAGTAGTAAATGTTATAAATTAGACTTTTGTTATACAAATTTATCAGTAAGAAATCCAAATGGTTTCGACTTTGTGTCAGCCATTGCCTGCCAGTCTCTGTTCATTGTTTATATGACTTGTTCCTTCATTATAATTCATTATTATAATTTTCTAAAGGCAAGTTGAATAAAATTGGGTCGGCAGATCCGTAAACTAGAGAATCAAATAACTATGGGCTAATAAATTTTTTTAATAATAACAAGTAAGTGAGTGAGTGAGTTATTGTTTTACGTCACAGTGGGAATCTTTCACCCATACATGATGAGTAATAACAAAGTGGTTACCAAATATGATGTACAGAGGTATTTTGAGCTAAATAAAACCACAAGCATGGTGGTAATTGTGAGAGTATCACTATCAGGTAACACCTTAATCCAGCAGGGAGGGGATTAATTAGAGGGGAATAGCTTTACACCGTGCTCAATCAATCAAGCCGACTAGTAAAATACATGCAAGAACGTTCATAAATTTTACCCCAACAACTCGATGGAAACAACAGAAAACGATATGGGAACAATAAACTAAAACGAAATTTAACAATAAATAGGTACTTAGAATCAACAACGTTAACTTACATACTGGCTCACAGTCACAGGGACTATGACAGTGACAGTGACACTGACAGCGAAAAACATTCAATATTTATGGTGGCCTTCAAAAATGGGTCAATGTTTTTAAACTGACGAAACCGTCTGTATTTAATTCACAGTATCCTCAACAGAAATGTCATGCCAGTTTTGATGAATATGTATTTCTAGAATAATCACGGATAAGAAATAACCATCAAACAGGAAAGGTAAATCAGATCTCAGCGGAAATGTCATTTTGAAAATATTTTCACCTTTTCAAGTTGTCCGCCATATTTTAAAAGTTGCGCACGCATCGATCATTTATTTACTTTATGAATTCTGCCAAATAACGAGAATATAAAAACTTACACTGGCATTCCTGTTGTTTTATGGCACATACTACAACAATATCAAATACAAATTTATTGTTACTCAATAAACTGTAAATAGATGAATAATGTATACGTTCAATAATTCACCAATGATTTCTCCCTTTCTTCATATTGTAGATCTAAGACGCTTCAAAAGTAAAAGAAGCGTCTGTGAAAGAAGTAACAACGTCATCTAGATTCAAGTAGAGGTATCCAGTCCCAGAGGGTGAAAGTAAATAGTTTAAATATAAATTATTTATATGAAAGGAGCCGCTGAAATTCTTTCCCTCGTTCTCCGGTAATCTAGACTTGCTTATCTGATCTAGGGTGATTTTTTTAATAGGAGTATTTGGGTGAGAACAAGGTGACCTGTATAAACATTACTCTAATGTAACTATAATGAAAGTAAATGTGTGTGCAAATCTACATATGATAGATTATACTAAATTTGACTTTATATCTAGCCCAGCTAACAATACAACGTCGATACCACGTTACACGTCGGTTTTAAAACGTTGCACGAATATTATCACCCCATTCAATGATTAGCACACACCCACGCACAATTAACACGAACGAAACAACCATATCGTTTGATGAAATGGCTAACCAAGTAATGGTAATCGTGATTGAATGAAGTGTAAGCTCGTGTTTACAATGTAGAAATAAAAGGAACGCGAGTTAAATAAATTGGGTATATAGTGTAAGGCCTAAATATGTGTTGATCTCTCCTGAACTAACTCTAGACCTTCTGTTTAAATGAAAACAATGTATGAACTATGCACAATGATACACAAAATGTGATCACGTATAACCCTTCATAATTAATTACCAATTAACCTTTGACCGCGATGGGCAGAAGTTGCCACAGGTGGCTTCAGTTGTCTCCCCGTAATATCACCTTCCCCGACAGTGGCGCGCTATTGTCACATTCCTGGCAATATCTGACCCCTGAGGTTAACATGTATTTGACATTTGACACAAAATACCGACTGCGCTTGCCTTAATAACCGTTAATGTCGATATCGTTAGCAGGAATACATAAAAAAATTATCCAAAGATCATTTTCGGATTAAAGGCAGCAATTACGAAGTTACGCCCTCAAAAAGGATTCACGCGAGGTATTAGAAGAAGTATTTATGCAGATAACAATATGTATAGGTTGCTGTAAATAATGCCTAGAAGTTCGATTCTTTTTTCTCTCTCCTGCATACCTATTACCCGATAAGTCATATAATATCTGCTTGTTAAAGATATTTTAAAATAATGCTTGTGTATACGCCCTTGTTTGTAGCGAATCTAATTATAAAGATATACCGGAGAATATATAATTCTGGACTTCTTTTAGAGAAGTGGTGATATATTTTTAATTTTCTTGCATTTAATCCAAGTAAAAATTTATGATTTATGTGACCTAGATACTGCTAGAATTTTGTTTAATGCGGAATATACACTTTCCTGAAAGAAACAATCACCCAGTCTTTAAGGTAGTAGCAATATATGTAATAATGTTTTCATTTCATGACAAGGCCAAAAATCGTTTGAAAAATATCAAATAAAATTGATCACAAGGTCTGTGGTAAGGATTACTAGTAACTTAATTTAACGCGACCATGTCGACTCTCAGTCAATCAATCAATCAACTGTTAAGTCGAAAACTATCCCAAAATGCACAGATGTGCTAATTATTACGCGTCTCTTTGGCCAATAGTGTACTTAGTGGCAGAAGGGAAGAAATTAAGGCATCAATGAAATGTTCAGTAATTATTATATTCATACTTTCTCTTGTCCGTTAGTGTGATAAATGAAATGCCAACAGTGCCTAGTTAACATATTATAACACTATATTAATATATAGTATAACTGCATACTGCTATGCATATATAGGCATACGTAGCAGTATTATCCTTTATATGTTTTTACTAGGGCCTTCTTGTTTTGTTTCGTTCTTTCGAAACACAGCAGTATGTAATTTATAATGAAGTTTGAAAGATATACGGCAGTACTTCGGCTACTTGTCGCCTCTCTAATTTACCGTTGAAGTATGTGTCCCCATTTTTGATTACCACCGTTAAACCCGCGCCCCATCAACAGTCAAGAGTGCTTAATGTGGTATTTCACACTGTCACACTGTACTACAACGTGCATGTATAGACTACCACCCCCTCTCTCTCTCTCTCTCTCTCTGTTTTGCCATCCTAAAGAGAGATAAATGATAAGGTTGAATTCTGATGTGTGTATTTCATAGGTCCACACATTGAATTCTACATTTCCGATCACGTGTCTGTCATATGGATTAATGCGACCGGTAGTTCTACTTTGCAGGTTTGTCATGGGAGACTTGGCCGGTGCTTCGTTTTGACTGACCCGCACCTTCGCTTATCTATTCGTCATATAATTAATATTGTTGTTAATAAGTAATTAATCAAACATACGCCAGCTCTCGCACACACTCACACACACACGCACACACACACACACATGCACACACAACCATACACACACAACCGTAAACACTCACACACAACCATACACACGCACACACACGCACACACGCACACACACACGCGCGCGCACACACACACACACACACACACAGTATCATGTTTCGATTTCCTTTATTTTTAAAGTGCGTAGCGTATTCTTTTCCATGAGCAAATATATTGCGATCAGCGTTCCTTTGCCAATTAATGTACAGTGCTAGCAATAAGAAGGAATCCCGGAAATATTGAGCTACAATGTCTGCATACAATTGCGTGCACCTGTTCCACACAGTGGTTTTCCGGTTTCATCTCCCACCATAACCAAACCACCGCGATATCGCTTATGAATGCTGTTGCAAATGAGGAATAAAACTAATAAATTTACTAATTCACTGGAAATTTTGGTCAGCTATAAAACTAATGTACATAGTAATTAAATTCTACATGCATGTCCATTAATATTGTAGCTTAACCACAACAAAGGTTGTCGGGCCGATTTCAGCTTGAATACAAGTAAATTATTGCCTTATATTTGATACTAGGATCATATTTACAACATGCACATTCAATTACTGATTGCACTAATCAAAGGAGAAAGAAGCATAATTAGTATTGGTCAATGGCTTTATGGCTCTCTAGATATGATGAAACTGACCGGCACGGTGTCGGTGATGACCATAATGATAAGAACGGGCGGAGACCGAAGTGCAGTCACGGGGTGAGACCATTATCAGTCGATCTGTTACCCCTTGGTTTAATGCAACTCATGATATATCAACAGTAACGATCGACAGCGGGCGATACCATGTTTAGAAATATGGGGGTCGTCACGTACTGATATACTAAATGAATTAATGTCGTCTGTATATTGGTATTTTTCTGAGATAGCATTGTAGGATTTCTTTTATTCTGAGAGCTTTTTTTTTCTCGTGGAAGATAACATTTAAATATTTTTTTCTTAGAGGTCACATTTTGAGAAAAAGTGCAAATTAATGTAAATTTTATACGAGTAACAATCAGTTATTATCATAAGTGTATTTCTTTTGAAAGGTATATATTTAATATACTAGAAATCGACAACCAAATAGTATAGAAATAGAAATCTATTATTCGTCAATAACTTGTTTAATCTGATAAAAATCAGATCTCGTTTCGCTCCTTAAACATTTTGACATTCTATTGCGAAACTTTGAAACAGTTTCGGATCTGATTTTAATGCGATAATAACCTGTTTACATTATAGTATAGCGAATATGTGGAACGTGTGTTTCTTGTTTTACTGCACTTGGTAAACCTTGAAGATTGAGATCGGAATTACTAAAATTGAACCCGGTGTATACATATTCGGTAAACCAATGGAAATCAATTCTCGTCAAATAGATATTTTTCATTTGAGAGTCCATTTGACATAGAGACAGAGACACTATTTATAAACAATTGTATACATGATATACATTTTCTCTCCAAAACTGATATGTTTTACTTCTAAATTATCTATGTTCTGTGGTAATATCCCAATATAAAGTCACTTCCCATTCCTGTGGTTTTATCGGTTAGAATATAAAAGTAACACTTTAAATATGTTTTGCATTTTATTATTTTTCGGTTATTTTATCTAAAACTAATGGATATGTACATTGTAGGAATGTAGACAGTACAATTGGTGGCCGTGATCGTGAATAGTTAATTCAGTCACAAAGGTCTACCTCCTATCTATAAACTATCATTCTACGATCTACTGTACATTTCGCTTAACAATATAATACAAAGACGGTAAACTGATCAGGAATGTTTCTATATAATTTCAAATATAAATTAATGTATTGTGCATTAACAGTGTTAATAGCATGAGAGCATTTGGAAATTAAAACTTACACATAAAATAATTAAAATGTAAATTATGAGCTTTATAGTGCATAACTTTCACTTGAAATAATATGCAGGCATGAGCAGTTTATTCCTGTTGAATAAATATTCCTATATTCCTAGAATACACGGACTAAATCTAGTCTACATATATTAACAATGTCTACGATATTCCAATACATTTGGACGCCATTCTGGCATATTATGCAACATTTCATAACATCAACTAACATCTAACATCAACAAACAAATATAACAATGACTAAAACAATGTCTGTTATTGATATTGTGTTTGTTTTGGATGGAATTATTGTGGGGCAATGTTTGGCCATATTCCTTGGTCCAGTGGGCATTCGTTGGCTGTTTAACAGCTTTTGGCACAGGGACTGACAGTTCATATTAATACTGATATTGAGCTCGGATTTCTGCACGACATTAATGCACGAGATATCAGGCAGGTGCGGCCAATGCACGTCAGTGACGTCATATTGTGACATCATAAAATAATAGCACTTTCCCGTCTCATGAATTATTCTTGATAACACAATGTTGATATATTGCAGGTGTCTTGATCATGACTGAAATGGAAGCGAGGACAACAATTATAGCATCTTTAATTGAATGTGTGCCTAAAATAAAGATTTATGTTTATTAAACAAAAGAATACTGACATCTATAATTATGAGGACTGATTATGTAAAATTGAACGTTAAGAATAGTTAAAATGCGAGAATGGTGGAACTATATATTTACGAAAAGAATTTTAAGAAATACGAAAGTAACAGCATGACATGTTTGTATCATTCATTGCTTTATAATAAGCGGTTCTAAACCCCAATTCAAACAAAAAACAAACAAAAAACAAACAATTTTTTTTTGGAATTATTTCACTTTTTTTTAGCGTAGTAGTTGACGTTACCTGCACGTGGGTTGCCTTGTGGACGGCCAAAGTTCGACTCTGACAGAATCCCTTGCCGCACGTCTCGCACTTGAAGGGTTTCTCCTTCGAATGGATATACCTGGAAGATAACATTAAAAAAATAATATTTACTATCATCTCAACAGAACAGAGCAGAACGGAACGGAACGGAACCTGTATTCACTCAGACCAAGAACCTCGACATAAGAGGTACAAATACAACTGTACAATAAAAGAACATGGTAATCGCGGACAGGGTTTTGCGGACAGGAAGACATTTCTTAGAAAGGTATAAACAATAATATACTCGAGGAATTTCTGAGAAATGGATATCTACTGAAAAGAATGCGTATTTTATATAAGTATCTTAATGCTCTATACATATACTACCAGCAGCATTCATTCACCAGACTATCCATAGTCTCAGAGGGTGAAAGTAAATAGTTAAATATAAATTATATTGATTGGTATTATATTTATATGAAAGGAGCCGCTGAAATTCTTGTTGCTACAGTAAATCTAGACTTGCTTATCTGCTCTAGGGTGATATTTTGAATACGAGTATTTGGGTGTGAACAAGGTGTGACACAGACTATTATTGGAGTGCGATCTAGTACTGCTATTGGTAAGGTATTAAGTGGAACTTTCCTATTAATTGTTTGCATCATTTCCTTCCGGCGCGAGTATCCTGGTTTTCTTGTATTCGCGACGGAAATGGTATACGCTCTTTAATTTTATGCGCTATTTCCTGGATTTTGTACTCAACAACTCACCTGTGGTCTCTGAGGTGGTCTTGTCTCCGGAATGCCTTGCCGCATATCTCACAGGGATACGGCCGCTCGTCAGTGTGTGTTCGTTCGTGGATGAGGAGATTGTAAGACTTGGAGAACTGTCGCCCGCAGTATTTACAGATGAATACCTTCTTCGCTCTGAAATATATATATACTTTTTAAAATAACTAATTATTTTTAAATACATAATTTATTTTTCAATAACTAATTTATTTTTAATAATTAATTTCAGATCGAACATGCATATGTCATTCGGGTCTATTATCTAGCTAGTATGTATATACGACGTATACTTCCTAACAAGTTTTTAAAACAAATTAAAATAAAAGATTGAAATCTATGAAAATGAACTGAGATTTGTGGATTTAAATAAGTTTCAGTGCATATTCTGTTATTATGAATAATATCAAAGGCTGGGCATCTAAGAGATGTGCAATGTATTATTTATCTTTAATTAGCTTGAAATATATATATATGTATATTACGAGACCATTGTTTGTTTCTGGACCATGAATAACGATAATTGTAATGACATTTCTTGATCATTCTCCAAACACCGAGCATTACGCCTACAAATGATGTTAAATAGGCATAATATTCCGGGTATCTAGAATTATTCTTGATTAGTGATTCAGGTTTCCAAGATTCAAAATATTCACACAATTGTCAATCCAATGCTTGCCTACTAGTAAATAACTCGTGGATAATTCCTGCGAAATTGAATCGCATTTCAAGCAAATATTTCCAGGCAAAACTACCAGGATATTTCTAGTTAATTTCCCCAAAGGTACTAATATAGAAGTATTAACCTTTGAACTACAATTTTTTTTTTTTAAACAATCTGGATCTGGTGAATAGAACTACCGGTTCATTTCCGATAAGGAAGGACAGAACACTTGTGCTAACTGACTATCTAGTTACCATATTAATGGTCAATCCGTTTAAGCATCTGAATCTGGTACGCTTCCTTGTTGTCTATAGTAACGTGAACTATGTATGTACATGTGTGTATGCAACCTAATAATATAACATTGAGTTAAGTGTGTAGAATGTGAAAGTAGACATCGTCAGCTCGTGACGGATGGTCATCGGATGTAGTCTATCAATTGTTAGGATAGCAATCGGCTGCTTATTACCAATAACGTCACGATTCGTATTATGAATACGTTTAGGGAACTTTGCTACGGAATTTATATAATATTAATAACACAAACAATCAAAACAAATAGACAAACAAACAAACAAACAAACAAACAAACAAACAAACAAACAAACAAACAAATAAATAAATAAATAAATAAAT